>JAQGCA010000168.1:0-39845 GCA_034698945.1 Protaphorura quadriocellata | reverse complement strand
TGGCAAGATGGACACATGAGGATGATTAACTTAGGAATGCTCAGGAAAACTGTTAAATAATTGACCATTAAAATAAACAAGAGTGTGGTTTACTGAAATGTATACTTTTGACTTGAAGAGGTAAATAAAAAAAAAGCTGGACTCAGCAAGAGACTCTGGGTCTACCTTAACCCAATTAAATTTATGAGTAAAAAAGGAGAATTTTACATTGACCGTTTCACACCAAGATGTGGTCATTTATTTCCAAGCCTTGCCTTGAAATCATGTACTAAACTCCACAACCATGAAATGTGAAATACCACGGAAGTTTAAAGCAAGGAAATAAATCCATTTAACTCCTTCAATAAATGTCCCCCAATTTACATGTCCATTTCCAAGTGTAAATATTTTTATTGCGCAACCTGGAACCATGCGCTAATTTTAATAACACTATAACGGATTCCAGGGTTTTTACGTGCAGTCGTATACAAAATAACGCGACTACCTAAACAAAGCATTACGTGTGTGTACGGTCTATATGTTATAACAAGCCGTACAATGAATTGGGGAGTACGTTGACCAAGAATTGAACCCGTGACCTGATGGAACTCCGGCACTCATTACGCTGAGCATTCTTATCAAATTTTATTCATAAACCGAGGCATCAATTAAAGATGACAATAAATTACGAAATTGGGGATGAATAGCTGACTACTCGCCCGAACCTAAAATTTGGTAACATAATTAATTATAATTTCTGCAAAAAAGAATACATTTAAAGAACGACACGAATTTTTTTCGTCTGATTGCTTGTCAACTCTTCATGATTGTATTTACGGACGTAATACTAAATAAAGGGTAATAATCGTCCGGCCTGTAGTTTGTAATTTTTATGTACGTACTTTACCTTTTATTCGTGTTGATTTTTGTGAATAACGTTACGTATTATTATTTATTTATTCCTATTATGTTTGTGAAGTTGTGAGTAGTTCTTAGAATCTAAGTAAGTCATAGTCATAAAGTCAAGTCTTAAGTGTTCGAAGGGGCGTAAGCGTAAAAGCAAAGCATTTTATTGTTGGAACAAATGGATATGAGAAAGTCCACATGCAGATGCAAAAGAATTATGGAGGTAAAAAAAAGTGCGGATTGGAATAAAAGGATTTCATGAAGTGAACTTAAAATATTTTTTTGTGGAGTACAGACGCGCAGGCACGAGTTCCATTGTTGTCTTGATTGTCGTCTGGTAACTGAGCAGAGGACCTCTTCATCTTCATCATTTTCATTTCCCATTATTACAAAGTAGTTGGAAATAGATTTTTTTAGTAATATGTCCTACCATAGTACATAGTGGTGTAGACAGTTTAGCATTTCGCCATGGCTAGGGTTCAAAATCCGGACTGAAAATATGATATATGACATCATCTCCTGAATTTTTCCCTACTACTAGGGGTAGTTTCTCTGGAACAAATGGAAAACAACCCAATCTCGGCTAATAATATCCCGCGATGTTTGCCCACGCTTTACCACGAACTTAAATAACATACATTTCTTGAATTCCTCTTGCATGTTACGTTGTTGACCATAGGCACATAGTACTGTGTCGGGATAATAAGACAATCAATGAGTATATTTGAATATATTTTAGTTTTATTTTTTAATGTTAAATAAAACTGCAGTAAAATTTCTTTATGAACAGTATATGTACGTACATACCTAGTTCTTCAACAATGCTTTTGTTTGTTCTCCAGTTTGCAGTTCTTAAAGACTGCAACTTTTGGCAACTTTTCTATGAAATTTGTACCTCCACGTACCGTCCATACAAAACAAAATAAAAATGTATCACTTGATCCTCAGAATTATAATTAATTTTGCAAGAATTGTTAGATGTAAATGATAGAATTACGCATGATAAGATGAATAAACTGATGATTTGTGTTGTTCCAGATCCAAGCATAAACATCTTAATCTATTAAATTGAATATATGACATAAAAACGATTCTTCACTACTTGCATTCTTGAAAACGTTGAGACTTTTAAAAAATCCATCGCAAAAATGTTATTTTAGTAAATCACTTTTAACACATTTATTGTCAAAATATTGGTAACAATTTATTCTGAAATTTCTAACCAATTAACTGACTAACTACGGTTTGTATTTTGCACGCACTGACATAGAAATTTAAGATTTCATTTGATGGATTAATTTGAATAATTTCAGTCTCAAGGTTTTTACACAGCGAATGGTGGTGACGAGTTGTATTAACTTAAGATATGCAAATTTGCAAAGAATTTGTTATTGTTATGAACGATTATCTTATTGCAGAATCCGTGTTAAATGATTTGGGTGGCTAAACAAGGATTATGCATTTACTTCCTCAGATTAGCACCAAATACGTAATTTAGTTAATTAGAACTTTACTTACAGTTTACACACATTTCGCGACAAACATAAATGTTTATTTTGTTACTTGTTTACGCAATCGGACTCATCAGATATTCACAAACTCATTCATATTTTTTATACGTATATTTGTATTTTTACACCTGACGACTGTCATCTGCACTTAGCTTTTATGTGGATTTGAAATACATTAGTACATGTAATCGCAATTATTCACGCAATATTTTATTACTCTTTTAATGTATCTTTCGTTACGCAAGTTAGGATCACCCGGACACGAAATGCGTGCATACGTGTATGCCTTGCCTACTAGGTGATTCATAACTTCTTCTAACGCGATGCTCTAGTTCTACCAGCCTATTTTTTGAAACTATCGTACAATACAAAATTCAGATCTAGGAAACGTATTATCATTCTATTATTTTCAGACCTACCCCAAATAATGCTTTAACACGAAGAATATTTCCGAATATATCTAAATTTTTATTTAAGATAAAATAATGTACAAAATATAAATAATATTGGTATTTGTTGTTAAATAAATGTGATTGTGAAGTCGTCGTAAATGTGCATTGATCCGCTTGACCAATTTGAAACTCCAGGAAAGTTGTAGAATTAAGAACACGATACATCAGTGAACTCCAAGTGAAATAGACGATAAAAATTGCCATTGCCATCACCGAGGTCACTTGTGACTGGAACAAAAAATCAATACAAAAGTGTAATTAATTATTTTTGAATTATAAAATAAGTTGTGGTGGTAATTGTAAGTAAAATAATTATACCTTCCAGATGACAAGGCAGGTCGTAAAAATTAGGAGAGGTCGTCAAATGGCGACCTCTACCGCTCCGGCCAGTGAACGGGCAGAGCTGTTGAACTTTGGCTGCCCGTTCTGCTCCCTGTATCAGATAAAGATATGTTTTAGTCGATTTACTTAATATTTGGTTAATGAAATTTCCATTTTCATTAACCCCAAATAGCAAAGGAAATATTCATTGGTTCTTACGAAGAAGCTGTACAACAAGAGCTCTGACTGTTCAACCTTCTGGTTCGAAGGTGAACTGAGCGTATGAGAAGTTTTGGCCAGAGCTCTACCTAGTCTTTCCAAGATCGGTGTCACGTAGTTTTTAGTTCGTGGTTATCTCGGATTGGTTGAAATGTTAGAACAACATTTTTTTCTAAACAAAAAAACTTCCACGTGTATTCCCGAGAAAGAACCAGGCACTGGAATATTTTTATGTGTTATTGCCAAGTTCACCAAGCAGCACACGGCTTGAACCATAAATATCGTCAACAATAATTGAACTGTATAAATTTGTACAGTTGAACAATGGAATAAATTATTTTCAAGACAGAAAAACTTTTGTACTTATTGGCTTGCTGTTAACTCAAGTCGAGTTCAATATTTTAATTTAGCAAAAAATATTATTTATGATGGATGCCGAAAATGCCGTATTTCCTAAATTCAAAAAATCATGTACATATACGGCTGAGCTATTGCAATTTTTGCGGTTGCGTTCAAGATTTCCTTAGATTTTCTGCAAATTGTATATCTCAGTTTTGTCAGGGCACCCTGAGTGTGAGAAAAATTATTCTCTAATACAAGCGGAATATGTACGTCTTATTGAAATGAATTAGGGAGTGTCTATTTTGACTAACTATGATTTGAAAGACTTAATGAGTGACAGGACAGGTGATAACACTATATTACTTTGTTTAGATTTGATGGGTGTAGAAAAATAACATAAATCAAACATGGATGATTCATTTTTTGTCCTCATCAATTGAGGTGTACAAAAACACTGTAACTCGTACTTCATAATTGTGATGACATTGTTATTATTACTGTTATGGTTCATTTGTTGGGTAATCCATCAGAGCATTCTTGGCCAATAGAATATACATAATAACAATTCTTACCTTCCTTACCATATTCCTTTGCTCTGTTTATTTTATTACAAGAAAGTTGTCTTAAATGGAATGTAGCAGACAAGATTGAGATTCATTCTCATCCACCGGTTAGTGATTGATTGACAGAGGACCTAATTTATGATCTACCGTCATGTACATGATGTAAGTAGTCAAATTCTAATCAGGTCTTCTGATTAAGGTGATTTTTGTCCGCCCATCGTAGCAGCATATACATGGTGAAGGTGGTACATCTCCTTAGGGTTCGATACCTTTGTGATTGTATTAAAGAGGTTTTTTCACTGGAGACTTCTCCACAACTTACAAGTTGGGGAAAATGGAAGGAAACCTAATCTTCGTAGATGGCGATGATTACGGCAATATCCGGATTAAATGACCGGACATTGGTACGGATCCGGATAATTCAAAATTACAAAATCTGACGATTATTTTATGCGATGTTTTCAAGAATTCTGATTTAATTTACGGCACCATGGATTACGAAGCTTCTGCAACTCCTCAAGTACAATTGGAAAGCTGTTGAAAATACATTCGCATTACTTAAGGGACGACCCTCGTAATATTAGGAAAATATTAGAGTAATTTCTAAGAATTTTGGAGATCATTAGCACTTGTTAGAACGTCTCGAATCAACAAAACAGGTTCAAACCAGACGAATTATCAACAAAGTACCCTTAATCCGTACCACAATTACTATTTGTGTCGATCACTACCTGAAAGATTTAAATTCCTGCTAATTTGGTGAAATAACGTAACATTTGTTATCGGTCTAGAACGTATTGGATGAGAGGATCAGTGGACGAAAGATGCCCAAATAAGTCCATGATCCTATTTAGCGAGTCAGGATTTTCCTTCGTACCTTATGCATAAATGAATGAATGAACTTTCTCCAATACAAAAATATAATCAACGTTTATTGACAAAGTACCTCAGCCCGTGGCGACAGGGCCAATGCATGAGGTACATAAATATTTGTCTTAAATATTTTGTCGTGTTTTTTAACATAAATCCGTAGACGTGACGCAATGATTAGATTGTCGGGATTGGACAACAATTGTTAGTGTAGATAAAACTGCATTGAATAATCCTTTCCCGAAATGTAGTGCGAGTGCCTAAAGCCAAATGAGGAAAGGAGTCAAAAAATTGTGACAGAATGGTTCATCCGTGCGTCCCTCTCAATTGAATTTAATTTGATGGAAATATAGATATGTGCTAATCATTCCATTATCGCCACCATGGACTCAAAGTTGAAAGCATTCCATTGTGACTGGCGTCTAATTATCATTCTATTCCGAGCACAAAATATTATTCACACCAGTTAACCTAAACATGTGTACTCACATGAATCATTCTTCTCGGAATCCTTTGCAAATATGTTAAGAGGTACCTTACTCGATTTAATTCCTCAAATAAATACTCAAATGCGATATTTGTCCTGTCGTGAATTAGAACCAGCAAGAAATAGCAGAGGCATGTCAAGACAGGTAGTAGTACGAGGTTTCCATCTCCTAGCTCTTGGGACGGGGTTCGATTCCCCGAGGGTGGGATGTCATATATCAGCCCGGCTTATCCTACACTATAATATAATACACTACAATATAATACATACGTCAAAATGAGGTGCTACTTTGCAGAATTAGACGATAAGCCATCATTTGAATTTTTTTTTGTAATTTAAGGGTATTATTATTAAAAACCCACGCAACAGTCCAAGGATGCATTTCCTTGGAATTCTCAGTATTACTTCGTAACTCTGAATTTGGTTGACACTGACACACTGCAGAAATAAATTCCTTGGAATATTGAAAATGGATTCAGAGTGCCCTATTATTCGTACCATTTTATAAATCCTGTCATCTTAGCACAAACTGAATAGCGACAATGTCAGATATTTTTTTTTGGATTATTGAATGACGGGATGCTGAGTGTGCATCTACACCTGCACTTTTTTGTGAGTACAAATTATGAAACAAGAGGACGAAGACGAAGACATGACACAAGACATAATGTAATAAATTCTTCCCCTCCAGTCACTCATTGACAGGAAGGGTTGTCAACGATAATAATGGACGCCATAGTCCGAAAGGACAAGACGTGTCAAATTATTGCACATCTTGCAAATCCAAATCTTTACTTCTTTGTCTTTGTCCATGTCAATGCATCTTGCACGTACTTGAACATAATGGAAAAAAATTCTATGGGCATCAATTCTTTTCATATTTCACTCTTTTATTACGGTTTTGCGTCGTACGGTTTTTCTATTATTTTATTTTCCATTATCGTTAGGAAAAATACAAATAATAAGATGTCTTAACAATTTTAACAATGCATGTCATTTAATTGCGAAATGATATCAAAAATGCATTAACAAATTAGGATGTCACCATTCCGGTATTATTTTTGAGGTCAAACAATATCATGCGAGATGTTCATTGGCCAAAATATAGCCTTAGGATTCTGTGTACCCCGGAAATGACGTTCTTAGCATTTCAGAACTTCACATGTCAGAAACGAACACGACATTATTAATTAAAGTAAACTAAAAAGTAAAAGTCCTACCTTGCCTGACCCGGTACCTTAATAAACACGTAGTCAAACGCTGAGGTACCCAAACGATTATGATTTGACAGCTTAGACTAGGATTGATTTTATTTTAGATTAAATAGCGGGAGCGAACACGAACACGTTTTGAGTGACCACTCACAACAATACAAATCTCCACCACCGTTGTTTGTTTATTTGTTTGTTGGAACAGAAAACAAGAGACAATGCGCAATGCACAGCAGCAAGGAGCGGAATTCATTCATAAAAATAAAACAATAAGACATGTTAAGCGGGTCCTGGCTTGCGGCCATTCCTACTGCGAATTTTGTCAGGTTTTTGTTTTGCTCCCATTCTTCTCTTTAGAGCACTTGGCAGAAAATTCAACAATCAAATTGAAATCTGACGGACTTCAGCTCCTGTGTGCTAACATGAACATGAGGATTAATGACGGATGAGATGATTGAGTCTTTTTGTGTTCACAAAATAATAAGTCACGTCACTTCACTCCAGTCTCTTGTCTTAACTATTACTAGGGCCTACTTCACGAGGGAATGTTTCATTCTGATAATCACACATAATAGCATTTATCAATGGGTACTACCAGCTCTGGAATCTTAAGTTAATAGAACACCGTGAGCTCATACCTAGAAAGGTGCTCATTATCTGCGATGGACTTCTGAGGGCAGTTTCAAAAAGAATGAGAATTTATTCTACTCAAAATTCCAAAAATTTGGAGAAAACTCCAAGACATTCCTTAAGCGATTGTGCTCCAGGGATATTGGAAAACAATAAACTCAATTCGATTAATTGCACTGCTAAACGTTGTTAAAAATAAATCTCATTATTTTTGAAACTCCCCTAGTATATAACCTTCAAAACCGACCATCCCTACATACAGACCACCTTCAGAATATGGGTTTTCCGACGGAATGCAGAATTATATGGGATTTGTAATTTTATATATGTGTTCTTAAACGGACCACCTTTAATGAGACCGATGGTTTGATTGTAGAGAACTTAACCTTTCGTTCCTATCTATACGTATAGTGTCCAAATTCATTGTCGAATATGCACAATAATTAAAAAAGCATAGTAATTGTTTTTTGCCGTAAAAATCTGTTAAAAATGTTCCCTTATGACCTAATAAGCAAGTATTTGGAGGATCTGTACCGGCACGGTACACTGTACCTGGGCATGGCATTCAAGTCAAACCCAATTACGAACTTCGTGTTCCTTTTCCTTCTGCTATCCCATCAAGTCATTTTCGTTTTCATTTTCTTAATCATGTTCTCAAGTGATGGACTCACCACCATCATCATCATCCTAGAATTTAAGACATGGACTAGGACTTCCACTATGCTCCAAATAGAATCAACCTAAGGATCTGAAAGGGACGTCATCTCCAATCAACCCATACGTGGAATCTTAAATTCTAATCCACACTATACCTAGTAGCATCAGCACCTTTAAGAAAACAAACATAGATACAAAAATCTACATCTTTGATGCTTCATTGCTTCATACCAAAAATATTGTAGAGATTTATGCCACCCACATGGAATTTTTGGTGTGAAAAGGAATTCAAAATGACAGAGACAGTCCCCCGCATTATATCACAATACAGAGTGCTATTTGCAGGGTTAGCTGCCTTCTTCCTTGAAGAAATAGACGATAAGCCATCATTTGACTACGTAAGAAGTATAACCGCAGTACATTCGTGTCTGCATGCATTTTCATGAAAAAAATATCAGAATTTCTGAAAAAAGCTTTTGATTTTATTTTTAAATTACAATCACTAATTATTCCATCATCAAATTTTTGTTTAAAAATACTGTTGAGTAAATAAACTACTCGTGGGAAACGCCCTGGATTAGGTTTAAACTGTCTAATTAGTAAAAATTAAAATTGAATTACATACATAGAGAAGAAGATTTAATTGTTCTAAATATTTTAATTATTTAACTAAATGTAGTCCCAGAATACAAGCACGGAAATCTTAGAAGGCAGACGTGAATAACGAACTCAGCATTTTATTGCAGAGTCCTTGCCGTCAAGCTTATGTACACATTAACATAACATACGAACATACACACTTTTTCCGGTTTAAAATTACACATTTAATTTTAATTTTAATATTTTATTATTACATAACTATTACAAGAAATATGTTAAAAAATTACACCTACCTACCTACCTACCTACATATCACATCAATTACTCCCCATTTGAATTCGTCACAATAATTTGACGATGTCAATAATAATAATAAAGGAAAGAATTTCAAAATGACTACATTTACTCATTATTACACGCATATGTGTAATTGCCCCATAATTAGTTACATGCTGTCATATAGTTACATAGAAAGATTCAAACTAAACAATAAATAAATTACACGGAAGCTTGACAGCGTTGTTCATTACATGATCATATTTTTGTATGAACATCATCTCAAGCAAAATAATTAGACAACTTCCCTACTGGGTAAACTCATACGTCCAAACAAATAAAGCGAAGGAGGATTTTCCTAAATTTGAGTCTCGCAGAAACTATTTTCATTCATGTAGCAATCAGTAATGCTTAGTCATGACGTGATTGACCCGCTGACGTCATAACTGGTGACACGGGAGAGATAGGGTCTCCATAAGTGGAGGAACACCAGTTTTACTAATTTGACTTTGTTCGTTTTGACATTATGAGCTTACCTAGTAAGAAAGCATTGTCAAGGAAGCGTCTAATAGAGTACCTGCACCATCCCCCAATCCCGCAATTAATAATTTAAAAAAAGTTAAAAGTTAAAAAATGTGGTCAGATTTTAATTCTCCTAAATTAGAATACGAAAGGATTTGTGTGTAAGTCTGCGGAGCTCCGATAATTCAAATTTTAACACGAATCAGATGTTTTCTGCTAATTTTCAATTTCCAAAACGTAAGAGCGAATTTATGACTAATTGCAAAACTTCGAACGATATTTCCGCATTACGAAATTGAATGACTAAAAGATGTCATCATATTTATTTAGCAATTGTGTTAGATCTGAGCTAAAAAAATGTGTAGCAGTTAAGGTCATGGGGTCATGCGAATTCGAATTCCAAGAATCACATTTTCCCGTCCATAATTATTTAAATACGGGTACAGGGTGGATTATAACTGATGAACCCAGTCCCAACCAATTTCAAAGAAAGTGAGATATACATTTAGAATGTAGGATTTTTAGAGTTACGATGAATAAAAATTAGAATAACCCATGATATGTTCCGAATTCTTGAGTGCAACGGTACTCATTAAATGTTGTCGCATACTCCCGTCTTAGAAACCATTCGAAATATACAATATCTAAGGTATTTTGGCCCACCCTAGACTTCAGAGACAAATATTACAAACGACCATGTAATGAAAATGCTGTTAAGTTATTAAGAAGATGAACAAATTTTCACAGCTGGTACTTGATGACATTCACCTGACATTTCCCCCATGGATGTGGATGCATATTCATAAGGAAGATGTGAGTACTAATAAATTTGCAATTCACAATTTGCAAATTCTCACTTATATATACGTAAGAGAAGATTGACCGGGCAAGTGAAACTTTGTTATTGTTAGTCAAAGGATTAGAGCACTTGCTACATGTGTGTGTGTACATGTCGTCGGCACAAGAAAGTTGTTTCCGTACAAACAGAGAGAATGACATTGCATTTGCAACATGGAGTTGATCTCAAGTGCAGACTTAATAAATAACACAAGAAGTAAATAAAATTAAGACTCATTTTCTCATCTCAACATTAAACGTTAACGTTAATCTTACAAATAATTGGAATCAAAATTATCCTATGTGTTTTTGCAATGCAAATTCCAACTGCGTGGTCTGCACTACTTCACAGATTGTCACAACCGCATCTTTCTTGAACTCCATTAATTCATGAAATTCATTTACCTCTATATCTATGTCTAAACTTATACTAATTTAATATCATATCACTTATGTACAGGTTGACCCAAAACTAACGTTCCCATTTGAATTCAGCCAATATTTTTCTCAAAACAAATTAATGGATAATGAATAGTTACTTTTGGTTCACCCTGTGCATATTTTTCTTTCTCGCAAGGACTAGACAGATATTGCTACTGGTATTGCTACATTACAATTTTTAAATAGAAATTGTCACATATTTTTAATATTTATGTACATGTTTTAAATTGTCTAAAAAAAAATGTGCACTGACACGGACGGACATGTTCATTGATAATTACAAGATATTGTTGGACATGTTTTGTTTTACGAGACATTTGTTTCTCTCTGATACAAAACACTTCACTTCATAAAAACTTTTCTCTTGGTCTATTGTTATAAAATGTACATGTGCATAGGTGTAGGACGGGACAGTGGTTGAATTTGAATTAAATCCTATTTACCTATGACGTTGTCATTTTAGAGAAAACGTTAATGAGTCCACTGTGAATTCTTAAAATTTATTTGATTTGAAAAGAACAAGTGGTTCGTAATTATATGTACAAATGTCACAGATAATTTTTTTTTCCAAATCGGGTAAGGAAGGCATGTTTTAATTTTGAAGTCCACATTTTGCTAACTTTGGACAGAGGAATGGAATGGGAGTGTTTATTTATTATATTCGTATTTTTTGCCCTTGATTTAGACTTCACACATGGCTTCCCAAGGAATTGTTTTTTTCTTCATGATTAAATTCCTTAGGGATGAGTCGTCTTCCTTTCTTACTTTCTCTTAGCGCCGGCTTTGGGTCTAGCTGCAATTCCAAAGTACAGATGAGATTATAACACAAAATTAATTAAGCTGGCTTTATTTGATATGCCGCTTCAGTTGAACTTTCCATGGATTAAATCCACTCAATTAACTTGTTAATGGTTAATAGTTTCATATGATATGTCGTTTAAATAGGAATAAATATTTCGTTAATTCATACCAGATTTCTGACAATGACCAAAAGCATTTTAATTTACGGTTTGAAGCCTATGGCTCTTTATATTCAACTTATAAATAAATCAATAAATAATTAGTGTTATTTGAATTCAAGAGTCCTGCAATTCGTAACTTATTAAATTGTAGAAAATTCTTACTTGTACAATCGCCCGGATGAAAACTGAGGTCATCGACAGCAAAACCACCATTATTTGCTTGTCCTTCGAGAAGAAGTCGTCTAACAGATCTCGGGTCAAATGCCACCTGGGCTGACCTCCACTCAGGACGAACTGTGTCCAAGTCTACAGCAGTAAGTCTCCAAATCTGCAAGAATTTGTATGTGGCATGTCTATTTCTATCATCTTCTTATTGAAAAATATTTTTCAAGGAAAAATGTCAATACATATAATGATTTATATAAATATCTATATAATGATTTAAAATTGAACAGTTCGAAATACAGCTCAAAATTTGAAGTTACAAACGAGAAAATTGAAATTGTTAGCATTGACTATAGAAGTTATGAGCTAAAGTTGCTGAACTACCTGTGTTCCTTGTGATTCATCATTGGAAGAATCTGCAGTCTCTGAATTGAGGGTGAGGATACGAAGAAGCGTGGACTCCCCAGCGCCAAAAGCTGCATACCTTTAACCCGATAGATAATCATCAAACTCTCATTATATTTCCATTTCATAATCAATTTCTCATTTTCTGATAACTCATGTTCCTTTTTGGCATTTACATCAACCATACTGCACGATCGCACTACTGCACTGCATCAATAGAAATTGATTTGTTCGATCAACACAAGTCCAGGCCCAAACGTTGACTCGTACTATCACGAGTTCAATTAATAATAAATTATCCTTTAAGAAATACAGAAAGAAAGTAAATTCATAATTGCTTCTTTCCCATACTGGGCAAGTTTATTTAATAAAACTATTATATTATTTTGATTTGACTTATGTACTTGGACCATCATCTACTATTTTTACTCAATGTACATTTGCCATTTGTTTGTTCAAAACTTAATTGAGGTTTCTTTTGTAGGAAGTTGTCAGTATTCCATAGAAGTCAATGTTCGGAATGAACACGTGTTTGTTTGTGAACAAAATATTGAATTGCCGAAAGGTTCCTTCCGTACGTATTAATTTAGTTAGTCATGCCTCATTGATTGCTTAATTACAACGTAGTTAATTATGGCTCCGGGTAGTCAATATTTCCGGCATCAACGCTCAAATCATACAAAATGCTTCAAATGAATATAATGCATTTTATTACAGCAACTTTATTCTGAAACTATATGGCATCCCAGGTTCTATTCCTGATAACTGTAATTGCAATACAAATGGGCTACTCTCACGTAAATAGTCACGTAAGTTTGATTTGACTTACCAGAACGAAAAACACATGCGTTCATTCGCCCCTTGCGGAATAACTGGCGAAATTAGTCTGACTGGTGTTCCTTGGGCAGTTTGACTAAAGATGTCGAAATAAGCATAGCCCACTACAACAGGGCAAGAGATTTCCGAGAGAAAAAAAAACAGTTAAAAAATGTCAACAAACAGTGTTCTCGTTATAACGAAATAAACTGTTAGGAAAATTTGTATTCCATCAAAACATACCTGGAGCTCCGAATGTTTTATCTGGGAGATTTGCTGGACGTCTAGTAATGGTTGCAAGTTGCCAACGGTACATTGGGTCAGAAGTTGTATTCCGCCAATGACACATATCTTTCTCGAAGGAGCATTCGCCATCAGACACATAAGCACTTGCCGGCATGGCTGAAATTGCAGAAAATGTAATGATATTTTAGGGATGCGGTAATGCGGTATTAGAAAACAACGTGTCTAGCGATGTCTGCTGTCTTCGTGATATTCTTGTCATTGTCATGTCAATCTTACAATACTCATTTTCCAATAAGTCTGACTCCACATTCATCAATCACTCTAAATTTAAGTATGTGGGCATCCGAATATGTTCACTATTTTTTGAATCATCAATTAATTGACGTAGGAATTATTTTATGACTTTAAAAGGAGAGAGATCTCAAATAACATACCAAAATACTTAACTACAGTCAGAATAGCAACAATTTAGCTTATAAAATGCTGAATTCATAATGATTCATAAAAATTGAAAAGTAGTCCATAAAATAAAACTAACTTGAACAGTCTCCTTCAAAATAAGCGATGTCATCAATTCCAACGAAGCCATTGGCCCGACTTGACCCATGAACGCCTTCGAAAATAACCTGGAATTTACAAAGTCATGGTTGCATTTTAATTTTTAGATGACTCGGTCCTCAGTCCGCCGTAAATTTTGGGAATCATATTTGACCAGTTGTCTTATTCATTTTAGGTCGAATTTTGAGTGGTATCATCTGAATTTAATGACAGAGGTATATGAATTTTGACCTACTTGAAATTGCTCCTTTTCCATGATCTTAGCCTGAGCGTATTTCCAGATTGGAGCTTGTTGGTTGTAAAGCCGCCAAATTGGTGTCAATTTTTGAAAGCTTAAATCATTGTTGGATGAAGACACTGGACGGGTGTAAACTTTTAGACCACCAAGACTTGGTCCACTGTTATCAATGAAGGGTTCATTCATGTAGTACCAGAAAGAAAGACATTTCGGTTTCTTGAAACCATCCAGAGTCGGAGATATCATCCAAGCACGGTCACCAGCTCGTTGAACCGTCTGTGCGCTCAGTGTCATAAAATTCCCTGCGTTGAACCAAAATTTAAAATTCGGTAATAAGCGCTCAAATTCTCAAAAATACAATTATTGTCGACTTTTAGTACAATGTTGGCGAAAAATTGCGGTATTAGCCAAAATTCGAATATTGATACATAAAATCGATTACCGTGCAGGTTAAAGCTTCTTTTTTTTAAAATATTTTGTGCCAGTTAGTGACCAAAAATACATATTTTCTAAATCTGTGTGTCAAACACACCATTGACTTCCTTTGACATACTTTTAAGTGTTTGTGTTTCTACAACAGTACATAGTAATTATTATCCCACTTCCCAGTACTTTAAAATTATATAGCTTGAGTACAAATTAAATTTCAATTCTCTTCAAAGACAGAAGATAATAGAGTTAGTCTGAATTGTTTTTAGTTCATTCGTATTTCTCAGGAATTTGTAGAAGTCGGTCGAGCTCTTAAAAATTTTGGAACAGGTAATAAAATTTAATGGGAGTACTTTCCTTCCAATTTATTGTATAATCAAAGGAATAATTAGGAGTCATTTATTAAAACAGACAGGTAATAAGTCCATCAAGTGTCGGAATCTTAACACAAGGAGTTAATATTTAGTGCATAGAGCTAATTACTCCTACTATTTATTAATTTGTCCGCCTTGTCAAGAATTGACACATGATAAACCTAATACAAATAGGTGCATAATTACATATGCGGATGAGCATATAGTTACGTCTTCTTCCTGGCTGTCAAAAGACCTTATCAATTTGTCAATGCTCTTTCGGCCCAAGTTATCTGTACCTTTTGGTATTTTTCAAAATTAACAAATTCGTCTTCGACCGCAAGCAAAAGAATTTTTGAATTCCGATTTCGCATTGGACTAGGGGGTGAGCGGAAAGTCAAGACACCTTCCAGAAATCTTAAATTTTGATCAGTGGCCATATAAATCTTAAATTCGAAATTTGGAAAAGTAAAACCGATCGCAGCGGTAGTGAGCTTGGGTCCAAATCTGGTAAGGCGCATTCTTATGCCAATACACGCCTTAAGATAGCACAAAGAACAACTTCCCGCCTTCACAACTCTCACTCTTTTTTTTTCATCAACGTAATCAATCTTCGAATGAATCTGCAAATCTGACTACCTTCGGGTTTCTTCTAATCCATACGTGAACACGTCAGAGAATCATTTCATTACGGATTTTTTAAAGTACGTACTTTTATCCAACCCTCTCGATTTGCCGTCGGCTTATTATGTAAATGTTAATGTAATTCTCATCTCACACTTCTTTTCATTTGGGAGAATCAATTACAACTTACAAAGTACTAAGTACGTAATGCATACGACTACGACTACAAAGAAAAAGATGTTCGGAATATGACTTCGTTGTGCGGAGGCTCACACACAACATCGTTAGAGTCATTTGTACAGGGTGTCTTATAAACTGAAGCTCCCCTCTCTGAAGTCAAGTTCCAAAGTTCCAAGTACCCAGTTTAACGTACACAATCAAATTGTTTAAAATTTGGGGAAAAAATATGATAAAAAAGATATGAATCGTCGGAATGTCCATAATTTCAGCTTTAGAACGTGTTTTCGCCTAAAATTGGCATTTTGCGATCTTTCCGTCTATCACTAAATCGCTAGACTGCAGCGATCTGTTCTTTTCTCAGAATTCTCTAAAACATACATTCTTGAGATATTACCAGTAGTGCTGCCCAGGGAAGAAAATGTATGTTTTGCGCCACCCTGTAAGCTTGAATCTTTGCCGCTGATCCATATACAGTACAAGCCAGCAAAATTCTACTGGAGTGAAGAAAATAATGAAAACTTTTTTGATTCCCGTGCGTATAAGGAACAAAAGAAGGAAACTGTAATCCTGAATTGCCTTACAGCTCCGATTTTAAGCCCAGACATTCATTTGAATTTTTCTTGGACTTAATTTCCCCGCGGGAACTGACTCTACTACAAAGTTGGGTGTTAATTCGTAGTAGGGATTTTGTTTGAAAAACTCTAGAAACTTGGAATTTCTCTAGATGCACTTTTTTCCGGGAATTAAGGTGTGTAGTCGTAGTCGTCTAGTAAGGTCTATTTGGCTGGGGGGATCGTGGGAACTTTTAATTAACCCGTTTTCCTGAGTGGACTCTGTTTTAAATCGTTCACATCGAACTTCGTTATTAAGGTCCGTTGTAAGATATGCTTTGGATTCGATTTAAGCTTAAAAAAGGGTATTTAACAGCAGAAACGCTACCATAAGTAGATGGCGCTTTGATTGCCTTACATAATGATGCACAATTTGGTAACATTTTAAAAATGTGGCTAAAAGTTATGAAATAAATAAAACCTGTGGGTGTTCCGATGGTATGATCCGACATGGGAGTCCTTGCATTTTGACCCAGACGTCTTTCCCAGTCCATTTCATCTGTACGAGCGCTTGAACCGACATTGGTCCACCCACATTCATCTACTTCGAATGTACAGTCACCAGAACTTCCAGCCGCTGTTTGTGGTGCACCTTGAAAGTCAACACAAATTTTTGAAGTGACTCAATTCACACACTCTACTCTCCATTTGTTCTACTTTCCTAAAGACAATAGCTAAATATTGACATTTCTCTCCAAATGAGAAACTATGCATGGTTTCAACAAGATCCATATTACAATTTTGGAAAAGAAACACTTGAAGAATTATGTACGACAAGAATAATAATTAGAGAAAACTGTCGAAAGAAAAATATTTGGATGTGTTGGTTTTGCTTACTTGGGCATGCACCAGGAGCATATGAAATGTCATCAAGGGCAATGTCTCCTAAATTATTCTTCCCAACCTCTCCCTCAAAAACAATCTGGAATTCAAATCCAAACGTGTATTAGACAAACATACGTAGACAAAATAATCTAAATGCAAATTCGGTTCAAACCTTGAAGGATGTGAATGATGAAATTGGTACTTGACCCTGGTACCATGCATTCCCAGCTTCTCCGGACAATGACCACACTACCCGGGTTTCTTTGGATTCAGTGTCATTAATCAAAACTCGAAGTGCTCCAATACCATTTCCGTACATGTGTGTCCAAAATCTCATGCACAATGGGTTGTCCGCACCTGGAGTTTAAAGACAATAAAAATGGCTCATAATTTCAAAGCATCAAAATTTTGGTTTTCCACACTGAAGTTATCTGTTTTCAATTTGGACGGCACATTTTGGGCTAAAAAGTGGGACGACCACCCTATACATGATTCATATTAAATTAAAATAGCCCGATACTCCCCCTGTCCTGTCCCAAGTGCACAGTCCATTAAAATAATAACTTTCAATCTTTATTACGACCATGCAGTCTGACAATCTCTCTCTGTCAAAATCTTTACAGCAAACTGCAAACTGCAAGTTTTCCTTCAGAATTGAAATGCTTTGTCGACGCTTTGGGGCCTGGAGTTTCGCTTTGTCGCTTTCGAGAAAAATTGTTCCATCGTAGTAGTCGTCACTAACGTATCTTACAGGGCGTCAAGGGAAGATTTAATGCTGCCATTAAATTACACCGTCATGTGACGACTCCACCTTGCCTCAAGTACTTTTTGGCATCTCCTACAGATACCCGGATACAGATACCCGGATACAGATACCCAATAGTCTAGCGTCTATTTCAACGAATTTTGAGTACATGGTGTTTCATAAATATATTTTTGAAAGAATTTCATTATAAGATAGCCCAATGAGTTTGACATACAAAATTTTACGTAAATTATTTGTCATTTTTAAATACCTCGTGTGAGTTGCACTCATATAGAAGCAAGTAGTTATGCTCATTGATTGTCTGACATTTCAAACACACTTGAGAATATTTACAGAATCAACCTCATATATTGAATTTGAGCGACAAGATACCCACACAACCAAGTAAGGACAAAATTGGGTGCTGTAACTATCGTGGAGCGGCATTGCTTATGATCTACCCTGTAAACTTGTACTGATTGCATGAACAAGAGCTAGTATTTTATGAGGTCCCCAAGTGGTTTGCGGAAATAAAATAAAAGCGGCGGTAAGGAAAAAAAGGAACTGGACAATGAAATCCGGGAAAGAAAATGCCCGGGTAGAAAAGAATACCCGGGTAAAAAAAAAGATAGCCGGTACTGTGCCGACATGTCATTGAGAGTCATCCTCGTGACTGAGACAAGGGTTTGCGGAGTCATTGTCACCCTCGTCGTCATTTTCTACAAAGGATAGGACAAGACTTTCCCTTTCTTCAGTTATTGATCTCTTTAGCTAAGCATCATTTGCGGTCACAAAAACTGGACTACTAAAAATCAATGGTTCAATGACCGACAAAGCGGAACAAAGACGGCACTTGACTGACTTAGTCCATCAAACGCCATACCACGCAATGTATTTAACTATTAAGAAATGAACCCAAGCGTCGGCCTCCGCTTTTCACACCTCAAAATACCCGGTTTTCACTTTATGAACCGAAGCGGGTAACTTCTTGTGTTCTCAAAGAACCCGGATTTCAGGAGTGCTTACTTCAATTTATGAATAATAACACGCAATAGTATAAAAAATCAATCCAATTATTAATCAGGCTCTTCAAAAAGCGGTGTCCTAACAGAATAGCATCAGGTTCCAGAATCGGGTTAAGAATTCCTACTGGTAATATCAGTATTTTTTTTTAAATCGGCATATTTTCCCCATTTAAAAAAAATCCAGACGAGGCTAACTTGCAACACCACGCTTTGCGACACGTTATCGCACTGAGTATCTCTTAACACTACTGAGGCTTTAGTCAAGTATTTTTTATAGTGAGGCAATTATTTTTTTCTGTAAAAATAATTAAATAATATATGGACTTGCCCAACTATTCCAATTTAATTAACATTAAGGATGGTCAATAACTAACTGGAATTTTGATGGAATAGAAACAACGGTTTTTGTACTAAAACGGCAACAATACTAAAATCACCGTTAGTTTTTACTCTGCATTAAATGAGGGTTGAAAACAACCTTGTATGGTATTCGGTTAAAATAAAGTACAATATGGGTACTCAATTAATTACTGAATAGTGGGGGCCACGACCCCTTCATGATGATAAGAGAACGTAATGGAGGAATGGCACGAACTCTTCGTCCCGCATACTAACGAGGAAGTGACTAAAAATAAACAATCAAGGTGGACGTCCTGGACAAATGAAAACATGACGAGGACACACACAAAGTGGTGACACAATAGAAAAAATGAACTCCATTCATTCCAATCATTACCGTAATGTGTATGGAAACACAAATATGATTAAATATTTAAGGGTCACTCCTCCACACAGTAAGGCCGGTCAAGTACATACGTTTCTTCTGTGTAACAACTTGAGTCACATTTTCATGTTTTACTACCCCCGATTGGACCGGAAAATCGGATTGGGCCGGAGAAATCAGATTTCATGATTTTTGATTATATCAGATATGTTGTAGTTTAAAGAATCCCGAGTTTTAGGAATATATTTAAGGTTAATGGTTTTCAGAAAGCTTTCACAGTTAGGGTAAGCTATTGGGAAATGTGCTAAAAGTCCCCATTAATGGACGGGACACAAATACCCGATCCGATTCGGAGAAGTAAAAATTGCTTTGTAATTTTTTTTAACTTTACACATGTAAAATCAATAAGAGTTCCAGGTATTCAAGTATTGAAGTCTGAAATTGGAATTCCCCTCTTGTCGTTGTCATTTTGTCACGTCATAAATGGATTCAAAGGAATTGAAGTGCACTCAACTTTTGTATGTGATGTGTGGATTACATGAATTATATAGATACTGAATGCAAGGTAGAAGGAAAAGGATGAATCGGGTGGATTTAGAGTGACAGTTACATTTATAACAGTCGGGGATGAGATCCCGCCCGGCTAATTCCTTAATTCTAGAGCTTCAACGAAACTTACTGGGAAATAATAATTCTGTGGATCATAGGCTTAGAATGTCAACCTGCGATGATTGTTTTATTTGTGGACTCTCAAGGGATATTAGTTGAATGGAGAATTAAGACCAGGCGAAAATAATTCAATTTTAGCCATTTCAATTGAGTAAAATGTCGCAAATACAAAAAATTTGGACCAGTAGCGTGGAATTCTTCAAATATTCTCTGTATTTTTGGCTTGTGTGATTAAGTAACACTCAAATTAAATTTCACATCCGAATACTGTACCTTGTAAGAGATTTATTGATATTTGGAGCTAATACGAGGAGGCAAAATAAGAGAATGTCGGAGAAAAAGATTCCCTTAGGATTTAAGGATGTATCGTTGTTGCGAAGCTTTCTATTTTGAAAATTAATGAAGATTTGCTAAAATGCAGTACCTGTTGGTTTAAATTCCTGGGAAGAAAGTCGTGCGACATCACCGGATCTTGCCGGGAAAGATGAGTCAAGAAATGCATAGCCGCCGCTGCTTCCACCATGGGTATATGAGGCTCGGTCCATGATTGGCCCTGTGGACGGATTTTGGCTCCCTCTAGCCTATTTTAACGTAATTGAAATATTAAAATTAATTAGTTTTTTCCAAATGATCGACCATGACAGTTTTTAGAGGCCGGTTAAGGGATAAGTCACGTGCTTCCGCATTTCTAAACTACTGAAGTCGAATATATTTTCGAGTTTGACAATATTCTCTTGAAAATTCTCTTTTCAGTTTAACACGAACCAATCAACAGTACGAAATTTTGCAACAATTATTCATGTCCTAAACTGCAAAAAGTTTGAGTTACTACCATACAATATAATGTAAAGATTGGAAGCATAAGCCCTAGCCTAAAACCCCGTGTTCTAAATTTGTACGGATTATTGACGGAGATAATTTAAATTTGGGTATTTTGGTATGAATGAACAGATGATTTTCATAGAAATGCGTGACTAAAAATACATGAAAGAGATGCACATGTTTCGAAATCTCTGTAATACGAGATGTACTTTAGGAATGACCCTGAGTTCGACGTAGACACATGTTTTACTATTTTTTTTATAATCTAGGTATCAAAAAAATCCCACACATAACATTTGCATTTATTATTGAGGTAATATTTCTGAAGATTAATGAGAATTTGTGAATGAGTGCGTGAAATGAACTGTACTCTAACTTTCATGCCTAATCCCCTAGACTTCCAATTTATGGAAAGTTAATCAAAAATGATGATGGTAGACGGATTCTTAGAAATGTTTGTAGTCAATGATAAGTTCAAGGTTAGGTTCTTACCAGACTCCAGTCAAGATCATCTGCCTTGTCATTTGCCCAGTCACAGAAACCTCCGTCAAAGTTACAGTGCCCTGGGCAACTTTCTGCTTTCAGGTTCACGTTGTCAATCGCAATAAATCCCCTGTAACGTCGGCTCAATTGTGACGGCTCACGTGGTATTCCTTCCAAGTATATCTACAAGCATTATACAACCATATCAGCACAACTGCAAAATTTCTAAAATATGCAAGCAATTTGAAAATTAATATGGCGAATTTAGCCACTAAAGAGCATGAAAATGCTGGATAATTATTTGGCAACAATAAATTCCAAAGGTATTAATTTTTTGGTAGAAATCAGCTTCTAAAATCTCAAAATCTATACTAGTACTAGGGACGTAAGGGTTGAAATCTTGAACACAATGCTTCTCCTCCGAGATTGGAATGCGTTGAGAGTTGGGATTTTGGTTATTGGTTAGGGGCGATGCCGGACACCGACTTTGAAAAAAAAGGCAACCCCCCGTAGGCGGGTTTTATTGCTAGTTTGAATAAAATACAAGATTGTAGATGGCGTCTTAAGATTTCGACCTTTCTGGCCGTGGCCTTGTTTTGGAAGGTCAGATTTCCAATACTTCTGGCAAGCACTAGGCATTGTACCACTCGTCAATACCAATGTGCGCACCATTTTCAAATTTTACCTCTTTGATCTTTTCATCTAATCTAGTAAGGACACGTGTGTAATATCTAAGTGGTGCCACCTCTAAGATTTAAAATAAAGGATGACCAGTTTTAACAATTACTCGGCCAGCAAAGATGATTTGAATACAGTGCAGACATGTAGAAAACGTGTACATGACATTTCGGCTGATATTCCCCAAAAACGGCTAATAATTCCTTAGCACGGAATAAATTCGGGTTAATCAATAACGTCATAACTATCCAGGTCGCATTTGCATTCAAATCCGTCCAAGGCGTTGTAATATAATTTATTTGTTGCTGAAGAAAGGAAATCGGAGAATCGCGTGTTTCCATTAACTCATAACATGTTAGCTAAGAATCGTGAGTGTTGGCCAGGTGCGTCGAAAGAAATATTTGGGGAAAATTGGACGATTCTGTGGAAAAAAAACACACTCTAGACATTTGACTGGACAAGAGACTCGATTATCGTTTATCGGACTAGAAATTTATTCCCTGAAAAAGTTGAATAATGAATGGCTGTGATGATGAAGGATGAGTTTTGATCATGAATCGAACGTGTTTCATGATTTGCATATAAATAGGTCATATATGAATATTCTTATCTCATTTCATGTCAGAAGTCATTTGAAGTTCAAGGTTATCAACTAAAATCCTTAGAAAATTTCGAGATAAAATTTTCTTGCTTCGTTAGACAGACGTCAGAGATTAAGATTAATGCTGAATATGTATAAGAAAAGACATCAGTTTGTGTTTGCTCAAGGTCACCACACGTGTCCTATTTTAGTTTACTACTTTACAAATCAAAAACTTTTAAAAGTGTCTTATATCTCTTGATTTGAATTTGACTCAGACTCTCAAAAGTTCACAAAAACAAATTAAGTTTTACTCTTAAGGAACATTTTTTGAATGTAAAACTCATACCAGCCCGTTTATTCTCCGGAGCATCTTCTCGACGGGCACTTATTTCGTAAAGAATGTGTTGTATTCCATTTGGCCACGAAAAGGTACTCCTAGTAGTAGGAAAGAACTCCAGGGTAGAAAAACCTCTTCAAAACATGCAAATACCGCATATACTCATTCCAAGGGAATCGAACCTTCTACCTAGGAAAATGTTGCGCTACTTGCACCACTATGCTATTATGCGATTACGACATTATTTTATGAACTTTAGTACCGAATTTTTGCATTCGTGACTAGGACACTCGAAATGCAAATTTCAAGGGCGATTTGAACATTCTACATACAAAAAGTATTCCTTGTAACCCACTGAGACGTTAAACTTGTTCAACCAAGTATCGCAAGTGTCGTCCTTGGCTCAGAAAGGTAAAAAAAATACTAGAAGACATTTATTAAACTAGATGAGTAAATATGACAGGTTGACTTGCACGCAATATTTTTTATTTGCAATTCTCCCTTCTTTCATTTCTTTCTCTTTTTCTCCAGGTGTGCATTCAGTTTATGACCGAAAATAGGCATTTTTTCCCCATTGTCGTTATTCGATTGAAGGGTCCATAGGGATTCTTTGGGCATTCGAGAATTTAATAGTAGTTTTCATAGTAAAGAGGAAATTGGGCCAAGGAGACTGGTTTTATAATGATCCATTGTATTGTAATATGATCGGCAGTGTGAGTTCATAAATCAGGTTATGAGCTAAATCCAGGTCTTTGACTACATGCAATCTACGGTATATTTTACACAAACTCTTATGTGAACGAATCATGGAGTAGTTAATGCAAATATCCGAATATATACACATTCCATTATAATGTTGTACTTAAACCCGACTGAGGAAAGCACTTTCTTGTACAGGGTTCCGCAATTTCATCAGTTTTTGTCGAAACATCCCAAATTGTGTGCCAAAGTGTCGTAAATACAGTATTTATCGGATCAGAAGCCAAGTCCTTGTATAGTTTCATTGCTGGTTTGGAACATTTTCTCCGTCATTCTTTCATTCATCATTATATAATATTTCCAACTAATTTGGCCAAAAATAGCCAATATTTTGGGCGACCTAATTTGATAAGATTTGATACGGTTGCATCATGGACTGCAAGCACCGTTCAAATAATTTTGAAATGTGTCTGAAATGTTAAATTCTTCGATTTAATGACCTATAACGTCGAAACAAACGGTGCTTCTATTCCGTGATATACGGTAACTCCAGAAAATTTATTGAGATCAGGACAATTCGGCAACTCCTTCTCTTCAAGGTAACTCTAGAGTTATCCCACGCCCGAAAGATTCTGTGGGACCTTGTGTGTGTTTGATACCCATTCAAATGATTTGCAACGCCCCACGAATTGTCCTATAAAGTGGCGAAGCTCGTGGACTAGCTGTTAACCACATAAGTATCGCCATCTTAAAACCATTCACTCTCAAGTAAGCACTTGGATGAAAATGTAAACTTTAAGACGGCCAGAAAGTGCATCATATAGTTGATCATTACATTTCTACTTAATGTTTAGCCGAAATACCAAAATATTTTATGACTTGGGTTTGGGCCTGACCCAACATAATATTTTTCATCGTAGGAAGATTTTTAAGAGCTTTGGCCTAGAAATCAAACAGAAGAGATTTATTCTCACTTGATGACGATTTCGACATGTGTAGACGACTTCAGCAGTTTTCCAAATTCCATCCGTGGAGTCCCGTGTTTCCCATAATACGACGTCAGCCCCATGATCATTATCACGGGACACGGGATGTCCGTCAATCGTGAATCTTACTTGACTATTCTCTTGAAACGGGTGTAAAAGCACTCGGACTTTCTCTGGACTGAGACCTTGGACTGCGTAGCTGTGAAGGTAATTAAAAGAAGTCTATTTTGTAATTTTGAAAATCTTTTTTTAAACGACTGAAAGGTTAAGTTAATTATGGAAAATTGAAAATGCAGGAATTTAAGAGGGTTGTCTCATAAGATAGGCTCATTTTTAAGAGGCGACATTCCTAAAATTCCGCAATAAATTATTTTTGATTGGCTGTCCAAAAGTAAGCCGCATTATCGTAGTTTAGATGTTGAAACGAGGAGTACGTTAAATCGAGACTAACAATAAGTGTTACTATTAATTCATATAATGTTGGATAACATACTTGAAGGAAAGACAAAAGCCATGTGATGAGGTTGGGTCATGAACTGGACCCTCCAATACTGCACTTTGAGATGTCCTCCCAGATATGTTTGGAATTTGTGAAGTTTCAAAAATGACATAGCCACCTAAACAGTCAAATTAAAAATAAATGTAGCGCTCGAGATTTCGTGACTCGAATTTGTGTACAGACTTCTTCTGGGAATAGAACCCGAAGGAAGAATCCTTTGGGAGCGCTCATTTCTTAATTAATTTGAATAGGAACGGATAATTTAATTAGTAGGAGTTTACATTGAAACCTGTACTACACGACCATCATCAGAGAAAGCTATAGAAGGCGGTCGCTCGGACAGGTTTTAGTCACAAATAAGAATACATAAATGGTAATACCTTCGGCTTCCTCGCTGGCATCGGCTGGAGGTCCACCGATCCAATTTGAGTTGATTCCGTTTGATAGTTCCCACTGGAGGGCACTGAGGTTGCTGTGTTGCCAACCACAAAGGTTCGTTTCGTGACCCGTGCCAAAGGTACATGAATCTCCTCCTGTAAGCCGTCCATAAGACCGAATACTTCCCACTATAAGACCTGACAGGAATACACCACATTCCACATACTCCTTTGTCTGGTCCCTAATGCAATTGCATGTGCTCCAGTGCTAATTAGCCACGCTTAAAAGACTATTGTGACCCCAACAGCACAGAAGACAAAGCTCAAGCATACATGTTGGGTCATAGGTCAGGGACGTCCAGAGAACCTGGTTAGTGTCTTATTTTCCCGAATTAATTTAAAGTTTGAATCAACTGTATACGTGAAGTGTGAAAACGTTATTGCGGCTAAAAAGTACGAAAGAGTGACCGGAAAAATTGTTCAAGTTTCGTATAAAACGAAATTATACGTATTCAGATGATTCTCGCATTATTTTAAAAAAAAAAAAAACAATTTTAATTATCTAATGACGAAAATTTCGGATGGTAACCTTTCGCTTCGCTAAGAAATCCAAGAGCCAAGATTGCATTAAAAACGAATGAATTATAGGAGGAAGCAATTGTGCATATTCTAACTGGCCGATATTCATTCCTTTTTCATTCAACGTCTAGAAAGAGTGATTTTATGGCGTCCTTAAAAAAGATTTAACAAGGATTTGGCTGGTGAAAACTGAACCAGGCAAGTGATAAATGCGTCCATTCAAATTTGTATGTCTACTTTGTTAATTTCCGCACCGCACTACATGCACTCAATTAACATTCATAATTAATTTAAAATCATCTCTCACCTGGAAACACTTGTCTCTCACTACGAATCTGAAAAGAATGACAGAGATTCACTTTTAATAGCTCTCCATACATAACATAATGTTATAATAATTAATTCCATGCACAGTTAACTGTTAAGTCAGTGACATACGGACGGATGTTATATCATTTCCTGACACCTCAACCAATTACACTCTCATGCGTCGGAGTAATTATAATTATAACAAACTCCTGTAATAGGGTCTATGGATTTTCTCTACATTATTGTGTTATTGTATACGGATTAGGAATTACGATTACAGAATCAGTAAATTGCTCCATAAACAACATTGTTGATTTTTTATGATGACTATAATTAATGGATTTTAACAGTTAGGTACTTTCACTCGGACATTTACTTCTTAAGCCATTCGCTTTCGTCTAGTTAGCAAAGGATTACACCTCCGTAGAAAGAAAATCATTGAAAAAAAAGAAATTGGATCTCATAAATCCCATAGACAGGTGTTGTGTCGCTTTCATTTGCATACAATCAAAGTCTCACAAGGTAATCACACAAAGTGTTACTTCGACTAGTTACGTATTTTGAGCTTTTATTCAGTCAAATAAAGATTTTTATTCAAATAAGAATAGGAATTAGTCAAAAATCATGAGAAAAATATGGTATTATGGAATTCTAAAAATTTTAGGGGCTGGTTATGCGAATAAACTGCTGAATATTAAGATTTGGGCTGTTTATCACAGAAGCGTCCGTCAACGCAGCTTGCGCACGAATTTTGTAGAGGTCTTGCTAATTCCAAGTAATTCTTCCCAAAACGTAGTAACGGAAAGGAGAAGATCAGGAGCACAGGAGCACACGCCGAAAATAAAGAAAATTAGCGGCTTGGCCTGGCTTGACCCATTTAAATATTCTCCAAAAAAATTAAAATAGAATTCCCAGAAACGACAACGAAACCTTTTAAACTCACAGGAATTTCGTTATGCAAATGACGATGTAAACTTTTACCCTGGATGGGAGAAGGTTTAGCCTTAAGGAAGTACTTAGATAAGAAATAGGAATACTTTTCAGATATTTTCTAAGGCCACGGTTTAGAGTGAGTAGCCAGAAAACAGGCGCGGTCGTCACCTTGTGAGTTGACTTCTACATTGTAATGTCAGGATTATGCCTTCTAATTACTAATCTCTTCAAAGTTAAAAATGTTATTGTGCGCTCTGATATTCTTCATTGCATAAAGCTGGGAGCTTTAACCTCGGAGAAATCATGTACTAAAATAATTCCTTATCACTAATTAATATAACAAAAATAAATAAACAAATCAAACTCACATTTTGTGTCTGGGTGGTCTCAATGATGGATTTTGGTGCTGGTACAGAGGCCGTAAAACTAGCCAACCCTCCTATAAGGACCACTAACCATTGACGGACTCTAAAAGCACCTGACGTTCCCATGGTTACACTCATATTTTTTCTAAAATTTCTGATTAAAAAAAGAAGGACCAGTAAAAGTAACACTACCACCGGTGACTACATCTACATAGTATATGAATCATTTTTTGAATTCAACCGAACACGACTGCATTGGATTTTTTAATTAACGGGACAATAATGAATGAATTCCATAGAGTTGATTTTGTTTTGAGGTGGTCAAAAATATGAAAAGAGTATTGTGTGTTATGTTTTTATGGGTGTTTGGGTCATTCACCGCTCTCACGAGTGGATCGACCGATGATAGTCTGACTCTGATTACACGGGTTACACCGACACACTTTCACTCACTACCCGGGTATTTTCATCCACCATGGAATGTATTCTAATACGTTGTATTTGTCCAGTCTCGTCGTCCAAATCACTCTAAACCCATTCCGTCCAAAGACTTGTAAGTTTAAGAGAAAATTGTGTTTTGCTTACTTCGTTTTCGTTACCATGGAAACAAATGGGAGGTATTTACAAGAATAATAAATCATACGTATTCAGGAACGAAGAAATGTTTCTTCACACTTTCACTAGAAATTCAATCAATGACTCAACAACTCTGGGTACAAATTAATACTGACTTCTTATCCAGAAATCTGTTATCAGGGGTCAGAGGTCAAACTCGGAAATATTTATTCCAAAATTAGATTGTTTAAAGTTGAGCTGAAGAAAAATAAAAGAAGTGACAATGACAATGGTCTACAAGTCAACTGTTCTATACATGAAACCATGGTTGGTATTTTTGAGCAAATAAATGCGGAATTTTGCTCGGAAATGATGATAAGCGTGAAAGGTTACATTACTGAGCGTGTTTTATTTTTTGCACAACATATGGAATCATGGGCCAAAAAAAAAGGACAAGTTTGATGAGACTCGGATCTCTGCCTTTATTTTGATTTGCATTCACACATTCCATTAAAAAACCTTTTTTATAATCATATTATGTATCAGACTGACTCACGTTCACAAATGGGACAAAAACCAATGCAATGGCTCACTTTGGTTGCCGTGTAATGTGAGAAATACTCAATTCTATTGTTGTTAGGTCGCGTCGTTCGGTTGTTGACTACATAATATTTATTACGCTACAGGGTGGCCCAGATTTGTTTGTCACAGTTTGACATGTGGATGGTAGTTTCTTAAATTGAAGACAGACTTTGACAATTTCAGTGCCAATTAAATATACATGTACAGGCTGTTTTTCTAGGAGTACTTGATTTCAAAAATTCATGACCTTTCAAAAGAAATTATAGCACAACATTTTAACGTAATGTTATGCTTTTTTATGATAAAAAGTTCCAAATTATAGAATTACATGTTCAAAATGGCCCGGACTTCACGATCCGATGTGTGCAACAGAGCTGACGAGCTAACCGTACTCTTCAGATATTAATCATCAGGATCTAGCGATATATTGAGAGTAATTATTTTGGTCCACCCTGTACATTATGTGGATATGACACCTAAAAACCCCCGTGATCTTTGACTTAATTTCAATGAACCGGAAGTGATGTTTATGGTTTGTGTATGAGTCTGGCTATGGATTAGGGATCAAATCAGAGCAGAGTTCATACGTACGTAGGTCTAAACCTCCACGCTAATTTAAACCAAAGGTTGAAATTGAAACATTGACGGAAGGAAATGAGTGTCTGAACAATGGAGTGTTTTGGTTACAGGGTCATCCCCGTTTTTACAAGGTTTCGTCATTCCCCTACGGATTCATCACGCAATAATTGTCACACTTTAAAAACAATGTTCATTCCTATTCCTAATTAACAGCACGCATTTATAATTAATTCACAGCAAGGTAACGTCGCAACATTTTGCGTCATTAGTCATTTGAAGTTTTTTTTAGAAATGGGTAATTAAAAATTAGGAAGCGTGAAAAACAATTGGGTTCCTTGTAAACTTTTGGTAAAAACGATGTAGAAGGGCTTGATATTCTAAAAATAATATTTTTAAGGAATTGTAATTAATATGCGTAATTTTAATAAGGATTTAACTAAAACCAACAACGAGCACTGGTTACTCACAAAATAGTAGATTGCTTTATTAGCATTATTCAACATTAAACCATATTAGATGCCAACGTCTTAATCTTAAATCCGGGTTCCTGAATCAAAACGTTTTAGTTTTATCGTAATTCCGATAAGTGGAAGTGTTGTTCCGGGATATCGTGGCCGTGGATGAAGGCGTGGACGAAGAACCACAACAACTTTTTTTCTTTGTTTTCTCCAATTCTTCTTTCAGTTGAACGGAATTCCTCAATTCCGCGTCCTCAACTAAACTCATCTCTCTATAAATTTAAACCAAATTCTGTTAGTTTAAATTATATTCAGAATCATTAGTAAAAGAATTCCAAGAGTTAAGATCCGATTAAAATTACTGGATCTGATGGTATTGAATGTCTTAATTTTACACCAGATTCAGATCGCCAATATTTAAGATGGGGTCAGTGAAGATCTGATAAATTGGGAGTATATATCTGATAATATTTCAAGGATAAATAAAGTGAAACTGACGAGGTGAGTAGAAGCAGTGCATCGATAACATTGACTCCATTTTTGGGTGAAGTCTCCAGGAATAGAACCCCGCACTGCCGACCAAGTTTTGTCCCGTCCTCTGTGCTCACACATGTAGTGCCTTTGTACAGTTCATCCCTAAGGTCAATTTTATTTCCACATAGAACAACCGGGATTTTTCTTCCAGCCCCTTCCTGACAAATTCAATTGGTCAACAATTGACTGATATTAGGCTACTCGTTGTTTCTTTATATTAACTAACCTCCACATTATGAATCCAGTGTCGAATACTGACAAAAGTTCGTTCATTCGTCACATCGTACATAAGAATGACACCGTCAGCACGACGAAAATAAGATTTTGTAAGTGACCGAAATCGTTCTTGCCCAGCGGTGTCCCAAAGTTGGAGTGCAATACACCTTCCATCAATTTCCATAGTTTTCACGCAAAAATCAACTCCTATGTAGAAATTATGAATTTAATTCAAAATAATTATTGATAAATAATCATTGAAAAAGTAACATACCTATGGTAGAGCTGAGGTGAGCGACAAAATGGCCGTTACACGCTCTCTCGATGAAAGAAGTTTTTCCTACCGACGCATCCCCGGCCAGAATTACTTTGAAAGTTCTCTCTGGGAATGCTGGTTTTAGAGGTGTTGGGTCAAGTTTTGACTTTGACCTTCCCTGTAATTCCAAGGGATGAGTCTGGGCCGGAGATGTGTTGAAAAGTAAGGGGCGTCTTGCCGATATTTCAGGGCTCGGTGTCCCAGAAGACCATAAACCTGAAGGCAAAGAACTCGAGCTCCCTGCCTCTGCCTCGGCCCGAATTTCCTCTAAAAGAGTTTCACGTCCGCTGTCTTTAAAATTAATTAATTGATTAATTAAAGTTAAATGCGTATGACGATCAGATTTACCTTTGTCTGTTTCAGGGAGGACTGAAGATGTGACTGTAGGAAGACTTTGAGCTTCATCCGAACGAATCAGGTGAGGAGTAAAACCCGGGAGCCCCATCTCGCTTTGTAAACTTACACCATTGGTCGGAGAATTATTAACGTTGGAGAAGCAGTCATTCGCATCTGACAGGACACGATTCGCTTGGCTATACAGAAATAAATAACGAATAGTAAAATAAATCACAACGAATGACCATTAATTGTTATCAGTAACCCACCTCAAAATTGAAAGATGATTTTGCATCAAGTCACATTGATTCCTGTACTCCGTCGCTGCGATCTTTTCCCTGTTCAGAATCAAATTAAGTCCGAGGTGTTTAAAATTAAATCTGAGTACGATTACGATTATACTTACGAGTGAAATTCTTGATAAAGATCCTGGTATTCATTTCGTTTCTGGGCCAATTGTGTCTGAAGAAGTGTTGCCTTCATTTGGGCTTCGACAAGTGCAGAACGAAGATTTCGATTCTCACACTCTGTCTCCATTCGTTTAGAGGAATCGTCTGTTGACCGGAATTTCTTCTCACGTGCTTCTTCATCAGTCAACCATTCTTCAACCTGATCAAACAGAAATTAACCAAAACAATTAAATAGTAGAACGTATCCGGTTTAATTTATTCTGAAATTTCGAATCGGCATTTGAAACACGCGTGAAAACACGATTCTCATTCCCGCTTTCAAGAGGTCAACGTAGATCAGGAAAAATTGACCCAACTCGATGCAATTAAACCTGCCATTTGTACTACAGACCAAAATAACTTGACGACGCTTTCATCCTAAGTTAAGCTCAAACTGTACAAACAAATGAAAAAGAACTTATTTCAAAACTGGTAACACTACGCCTTTGAAGGTCCTTCTCCCCCGTTTGACCAGCTATGACGTTGGCGGGTCAACGACGAAATGACTAAGCACGACTAATATGGGAAAGATTTTCAGGTACCACAGGAATCGAATCACTTGCTGCGGGTTGTGGGTCTCAAATTTTGCGAAACCCTCCTTCATTCTTTTGTTTGGACATTATGAGCTCACCCAGTATTTAAGTTGTCAAATTATTTTGCTATGGAGGACAGAAAACCTATCACAAAAGCTTTCGAAAAGAATGTGAGAACAACAGTGAACACTGAAATTCTTGACCATGATACAAGAAATTAAATAACTATATAGCGAACTCTGTGGCAGACTTTTCAGAATCAGTATAAAGGTAGTATTTTAAAAAATGAATCGTTGAAGTTCTTACTTTTTCAAAAGTCCTCATTTGAGCTGATAATTCTCCAAGTTTTGCCTCCATTTCAATTGCAATTTTTTTCCGTTCCGTATCCATTTGTCTTTGTGCCTCTGCTCGGGCTTCAGCATTTGCTTTTGCTTCTGCTTTGGCCAATTGAAGATCTAATTCTTCTCCGAGTGCGGCCAATTGGGCTGAATGCACTTCTCGCTCTCTTCAAAAGTTTTTAAAAATTAATTACTTAATCAAAGAATTTATATTTAGCATTGTATTTGTTAGTTCACTCACTTTCTGAATGTATTTTCCAAGGTTTTGTATTCATCGTGCAAGGTTTGGACATCTGAGATGAGAGTCGTCAGAGCTGATTCAAGTTTCGTGGAAACGTCCGAATTTTTTTCTTGTCTTAGATCCTCCATAATGTCAGATAAGTGCTCTCCGCTAAAATATGAGTTTACACATTATATTTAAAAACTATGAGTTTGATAATTTAGAAATTTTTAATAGAATTTTAAAAAATAATATTCGGTTAGATTTTAGATTAACGAGACGTCATAATTTCGCCCAGAAGCTGACCTCACGTTTTGTTACAACTTTTACGAAGAATCATTTTTGCCCTATGTCTTCTTTATTTAATTGCCTTATTATATTCAAATTCGAAATGCTATCGACAGTTTTGAGCCCAAGGCTACGAATAACAGATAATAACAGTTAGTTTTAATTGTTAAAACCAGATGCAAAAATAGGATGTGCAGTTTTCCGCACTAGAATCTGTCGAAGTAATGCGAAATTGTCAATACACTGATAAATTAACCACAAGACATGTAAATCTTTTACAGTAAGATAATACCTGAATTTTGGTACAAAAGGCTGAATATTAGTTTCTCCAATATTATGAACAAAATGTTTCCAAGCTGTTTTGGCGGACGCATGTTTTTTTTCCATTTCCAATAATTGATGAACTGCATTCGTCCCATCAACCAAATTAACTTGAAAGGAACCCCGACGTGAGCCGGGTGTAAGAAAATCCCGAAACCCAAATGAAAAATCTTCAAAATCAATTTGTCCATCTCCATCATGATCCAAATCCACAAAAATAACGGCAGAATCATCCGCAGAAATTCCAAACTTTTCACACAATACACAAAACTCTTCCGGGCCGATGAGTCCAGTCCCTTTCGTGTCACATTTTTTGAAAAGTTGGTCTATCCTATGATTTTGACTCTGATTTCCATTGCTCATTAAATTTTGAACGTCCAGAGACTCACCCACGCTCACTCTCATCTTTTTCGATTCCATTTTTGTCTACGTCGATATTTACACTAATTTAGTACAATACCGCTACCCTAGTCCTATTTTACTAACCAACTCATGTATGGAATGAATCCGTGTCACTGGCACACATACGGAAAAATGTAATAAATTAAATAACGATTTTATATGAGATTATGCAATAGCAAATCACATAACCTCTTTTTGTTTCACCACGACCAATCGACCGAAAATGAAAGTGAGTCTGAATCACAACAATTGTGATTCGGAATAATTTAGTAGTTCGATTAGACTGTCAGTCATTGTCAATCTGTAGTAAACGTTAGACTGAACAATTGAAGACAATCCAACGGTCCATGTCTACTTCTATGTAGGTTCTGACTCAAAACGCAGATAAAATATGCACTGGAGTGATCAAAATATTTTATTAACCAGGATCCATTATATTTATCACAAGAGGCATTTCTCAGATGCCAAAATCAATCAAAGTAATCATTTACTGGCTCATCAACTAGGTTTTCAGAAGAGCATTCAAAAATTACATTGTCTTTCAACGAAACACAAAAATATATTAGAGATTATTTAGAAATAATGACTAAAATTGAAGATTTTGGTGAGCCGGATCTGAGTTTGACTACCAAATACTATCCCTTGTCAGACCACATGCACATGTATACATGTGGAACTTTTATTTGTATGGATTTAAGACCGAATTTATTGTTGAGATGAATTTTACACGGAAAAACTGCTCAGACAATTCATAAGTACACGCAGAAACGATAAATGTTTAGTTTATATGTAATTGTGACGCCTGTTGTGGTTAAAAAGGTGATGTATGTTTAGTGAGACATAAGTTCATTAGCAAACAATTCGCAATTCGACTCCCAGATACTTAGCCATCAATTCGATATATACTTAGGTATGTGAAATTGACTGGAGGAAGGTCACTGTAAGTGTGCACAATTAAAAACGATCTATTCAACATTCATCGTCATATTCTTTAAAGTCTTGAAATTTGCTTAGTTCCGCTTCTATTTTTTGGTCGATTGATTAGAACATGCGGTTGACTGCGAAGATTTTTAGCAGATAAGAAAAGCTATTCATTACATACTTCTATATTGTGTTATTACTGGGTGACTTTTTTTTTAAATCGGATTGCTTGACTGGTTCTTAACTCAAACATACATGTCTCATGTCATTGGTTTTCTATATACCATTGGTAGGAAGCTGGTAATTTTTAAAATAAATACTAGTAACTTTCTGTTACTGAAGTATCAGTATCAACCACATTGTTCACGTTGTTACGCTCGGATTCATGACTATCATGACCCTTGGACAGCTTCCGTCGAAAACGTTAGCGAGCAAAATCGGGCTACTATATACTACTGGGTGTATTTAAATTCACGTTAACTGATTTAAATCTGTATTTAACCCTAATTAATGGTCAACACGGGATTTTGCGTAGTAGTCATGAAAGAGACTTTCTTTGTTACGCAACATGATAAGAGTATGCATGCTGACATTCGGCTCAGACAATTTACTATTTAAAGCTAGCGAATATCCAGCCTTATATAAATCAAGTCACTACAACTTGAGTAGTCCATTGCGTAGTATGACGACGAGTATGTAATCCCTTATGTGACTTGGCGATCCGCGATAATTGACACCGATTAAGACAAATCCTTATTTTAAGCTGGTAAATATGCAGAGTTGTATAAATCATGCAAGTCACTACTACTTAAGTATTCCATTTGGTAGCATAAGGACGGGTACTACGCTTCCTTTAGACAATTTGATGATGATTGGTGATGACATCCAGTTCAGACAAATTCCTACTTATAGCTGGCCAACATGCAGCGGTATCTTAATCAACACAGTGTGAAGCAAGATCGAATCTACGACGGGAAACGATTTTTTTAGTTTTTTGGTTTCTGGATTTTCTTGTTTGTGAAATTCACATCATTTAGAACCTGACAACCATTGAACAGTTCAGTGTATAAAACTTCAAACCCAGTTTTCCTCGTATATCTTGCATAGTAATTGAAGAAACTTTTTTTTTCTCTGTGCTTTCTGTTGCATAACTTGATAGGAGTATTCACGGTGACATCTGGTTCACACATATTCATGTTTAAAGCTGGTCAATATACAGTGCTACATAAATCAAGCTACTACAACTTCAGTATTCCATTGGGTAGTCTGACCTCTGCCGACGGCAGCTTCGCATCCCTAATATCACTTGGTGGTCCGAGGTATAGTTGACCGATTCGGCTAAGATTTTGACCATAATTCTTTATGAAGGTCAATTAAAATTTGGAATTTATATCAAGTTTCTGGCTCATGCGTAATTGCGTACGTTCACAACATATTGGATTCCTCTGTTTATGCTTTCTATGCGTGTATTTCTATTATCACGTCTTTTCTTTGAAGGTTCATTTTGAAGTAATAAAAAAATTCACAATTGATTACAATATAGTTACAATACAAAGTAACGATTGTTGCAAGTCTGATAAGGTAGACAGTTAGTGGCTAATCCCCTATGATCGATATATTATTCTTACTCCAATTCTTTTTAAATATTCCGTTTTATCCTCATTTTGAGTTTAATTCAATTTAATTAAACTTATTTGGTGACAACATCCAGTTACAATTCCTTACACGTTGTTTGATTAACTACTAATTCTACAAACTCTATAATACCATATTAAAAACTCAAAAACTTCACATTGTCATATAACTTAACACTTATAACAGGTGTTGACTTTGCGACTACATTTCAGTCGGAGTTTCGCCATACAATTTTTAAACCCCCGTTTTGGACTTCTGTACCTATCGACAGTTGTAGTATGATTATTATGGGATTAGGTCACCAATTAGTACCGACACCGAGGACGTATTGCAAGCAATAAGAAAGACTTCGCAAATTTTGTTGGACATGGTCATTGACCCCCCACTTGCAGAATTTATTTACAGTATCACTGCGAATTAGTACTGAGGAATTGTAGTAGTTATTCCATCTCAGCTGCCAAATGTAATCACCACTTTATGATCACCTTACCGAATTTCGATGGAGCCATTGAGCTTCAGTTTTACACGCGGGCGCTCGCACCCGTCAAATTCAATTCCGTTGACGAGAAGAGAAACGAGCGACGCTGACTGATTTCTAATCTTGTAATTTCGAAATTTTGTCTAGAAGAACGTCAAAAACTTGGTCAGCTTGTCTTACTAGGATTTATCACTGTCTTGAGTGAGGTCAAATGGCTGCACCAGGAGGTGCTATGGAAGTTGAAAAGGTTGAAGCTCCATCCTCTTCCACGTCCACTGGTGGAGGGAAAACACGCTTCGTAGTCCAGAAAGTAATTTCAAAAACAAAAATACAACTAATAAAATATTATGCGTTTCATTATTTATTTTCAAGAATTACAAATTTGACTATGTTCATGACCAACCATGTTCATTTTCTACACCTTTCCACTGCCTTTTCATTTCAAATTCTTCGGATTTGTACCACAATTTTTGAAAATAAAAAAGCGTAAATTGTAAATTAGTAATATGAACGATTAAAACCAATTTTCAAAAATGGACGACCGAACAGAAGAATGGGAAGGTAAGAATTCCAAAAATTCTGAATTCCGTTTTAATCAACAGAAAAAAAGAAAGATTTCTGGTCAATTTTTGTGGCCTGAATTCTATAATAGCAAATAATCCTATTTAAGGATTTCCTTGTTACTATCAATTTAGCTTACAATTAGTGAAATAGTATTTGAAACTCGAAGCAGTACCACAAATCCGGCAATGTCGTGATTTTTGAAAGACAGCCATCGCTAGGACGCTTTTATTATAGGCCTCGTGCGGGCTAAAAGGTCAGCGCCAAAACCTAGGCTGGTGGTTCACCGTTGGGAGAGATTATTATCCCTTCGCTCATAATGTGAACACACATTCCTTTTTAAAAAATCCTATTTGAAATCGCAGAATGTGCAGGCCACCTTGCGTAGATTATTAATAAATTAATAGTCCCAATTTCGTGAAACAAATGGATTGGATTGTTTAAATGAAGTTTTAAATATGTAACCACCCTCGTTAAAAGCAAATAAGCCATAATGTTATTCTCCGCAAGGCCAACGAGTTGGAGACAACTGAGACAGAATTATATCCTTGGAAAAGGATAAAAACAGTGATGCTTCTATGAGCTGCACGAGGCCTTTAAAGAAACTGAAATGTTTTAGTTGCTAGGAATATGAAGAGATATTGTTTATGATGTTTGTATTTTGAATATTTTGTTCTTTCCAGTGGAATACTGTGGCTCTCTGGACGTGGGACATCGTCGTGGACAATTGTGCCATTTGTCGTAATCACGTCATGGACTTGTGCATTGAGTGTCAGGCGAATAGGTCTTCTGTCTCAGCAGAGGAATGTACTGTAGCTTGGGGGGTTTGCAACGTAAGTTTAATTAGAGAACAAAAAGAATGACGAAAAACATCAACACTAATGATTTTAGATTTTTTATTTTGAAATGAAAAGAATTTATTACTCGTTTAATAAACTAAATTAATGACTAAATTAATTAGGAAATTAAAATTTCTTATTTTTTTTCCAGCATGCATTCCACTTCCATTGCATCTCACGTTGGTTGCAGAGTCGTCAAGTCTGTCCATTGGATAATACTGAGTGGGATTTCCGGAAATACGGACGTTAAGGCTACACCTTTAACCGATATTGACTCTCCTTGTGGTCTATTACAGCATTACAGTTAGAAGAAATTATGGAATCTTAAAATTTTGTGAGTCTAAATCTCAATTGAAATTTGTAATGAAATTAAATTGGTGACGTGAGATAGACTTCTCACTTGTTTTGTTGTAATCAAACTCAATGGGTTGTGGTTTTTCATTTGAGAAATGTCGTTAATGGACTAGGTGTACTTGTCGACATTTTTTATCAGGATCCCTTGGTTTTGATTAGTTTTTCATTGGAAGACACTACAATTGAGTCTCTATCATTGCATTGCTCCTAAACCTGAAGAAATCACTGCAGAGAAACGTGCTAAATCGTCAAAGAATGAAGTGAAGGACGTATTATAGCACTGTTGAACAACTTTTGTGAAGGTGGAACCTCAAAAGTCTGACCGTTTGGCCGCTAAAAATATACAGCGTGCATGTGGGACGCCCAAGGCGTATAACATGCCCCACGTGTATTTCCACCGGCCAAACAGGGCCGCTTTCGGGGGTACAACCTTCACAAAATTTGTTCAGCAGTTCAAGGGCTATAAGATATCAAAAATCCAGCCAAATCCAAGCAGCCTACTCTGACCCGTAAGGTGCCTCCGGTGTCCTTTAGAAATCAAGCATCATAATTACGACGAAAATATGTGCAGCAAAGTTTTGAAAGCTAAAAACTTGTTTTAAGGTGAGCTTTTTTAAAGTTCTCTATAACTGCATCTTAAGCAAATTGGAAAACGTTCAACTACTAAGGAAGGGGAACAAAAGAAATCCCTTGATGGTAATTCTAAAAACTCGGTAAACGATTTTATAACTAAAATATTTACGTTACTATTTAGAAGTTGTCTTGATGAATATTGACGAAATATACTTTTTTGACTATGTGTACAGTAGAGAGAATGAAATGATTGGATTTCTAGACAATGGTTAAGTAAACTGAGTTTCCTGTCGGAAAATTGAATACTA
>JAQGCA010000167.1:0-39950 GCA_034698945.1 Protaphorura quadriocellata | reverse complement strand
CGGGTTTCGGGTTACCCGAAACCCGGTTTAAGCCCGGGTTTTAAACCCGATAAAAAACCGGGTTTGGATTCACTAATCGGAACATCTCTCGAAATAATGATAAGAAGGCCTTCCCATTCATGTGTATGACCCCAGGATTGTTCCGAATGAAACTGTCTGTTGTAAAGTTCAAAATTTCGGAGTTCTGTCGGTTGATTGTGCTTCAGAATTATATGAGGAATCCAAATATGCAAGAATTAGCTCAATCCGACCATCGTGGCGGAAGTCATAAGGTTGCGGACGTTCGTAGGTTGAATTCGTTCACTTTTTTAGACAGGTGTTCAGTTTCTATTCGGACACGCTCTGTACTGTATTATACATATTTACGCGTAAGTTTGTGATGGACGAACCCATCTCTAACGTATCATTGAAAACTCGGTCTTGAACACCACTTCAAATTATTCCAATTTCCGGAAAGCACGGTCAAATGCACTTCCACCCCAAACGAAGGATTGAAGAAATGTCATACAAGTGCTATTTTATCCAACTTTTATAGAAGGAAAGTTCTATTGAGATGAAATAACCTCCGACAAATTTATTTTGAATACAGACATTACATGACATGATGATAGTCTATTGGCCATTGCTTTGGATTGTACAGTTATTATTATGTTACGTACTCGTATACTTCCCCATTCTGCTCCACTTCACTTTACCCATTGGATTTCTATTTTGTATTTTGAGTGAATTGAATAGGTAAGCGAGTGTTGAGGGAGTTATTATTGTGAAGTAGGGGTGTCATTGTCATCTGGTCCGTCCGTCCATAATATCCTCATACAAATTCACTCTTTTGGTCATTCAATTCAATTGAGTCCAAAGTGTCACAATAGAACTCAAAGCCAAGTCGGTATGTCTGTGTCCATCGAGCCAAATTGGGTTTACTTCACACTATGGATAATATTACATCGCAGTCTGCAGTATGGGTAATGTATACAAAATGGAATACAATAGACACAAATTGAGTCAAAATGCTGGACTGGACTGGACGCTAGAATTACAAAGCGAATCATGCAGAATATTTTGTTATGGGCAACACTGCAACAGTGCATGAGAATTGGTAATTCCATTCGTCCAATATCATTATATCATCTAGGGCTTGAGACCTACACTTGTTTCGGCTTTCTCCATGGTGTTGGCTTTCACTTTTCGAATAATTTCACAATGGACACTACAAAATTTGATTCAATTTAGTGCATTGTAGCCATGTTTCTCTCACCGCCATCTATGATAGGGGTTTGATCCTTCCTGCCCTGCATGTCGTTGCTTTGTACGTCCATTAGTCATCTTTCACCGATTATTAAGGTTGGTTGTCGTCAAAATTAGTAAGAAATTACTCCATTTGAGAAAACTTCTATAAAGCAACCACCATAAATTGTCTTCTCAAGGGATCAAACCCTCATCATAGAAAATAATGTAAATCTTCTAGAAATTAGTTTCCGGCACTAATTTCCACAGACAATTTTCAATTTTCCATTGTCAACAATGTAAAAAATATATTTGCAAAATTTTCTGCAGGCATTCGCATACGATTGCTGGTATATTATGTCATTAATCTCGGCAATAATTGACGACGATTTGTAGTCTAATTGCTGCCACATGTGATCACCACTTAAATATTAGAATTTCCAGTTTATACAAACTAGGGTGTTAGTAACTCTTACACATGATTCCAAAATCGATGAAAACCCAATCAGAGAATCTGTGGTCGGTTACCCGAAAATGTATTCCTTCCGCTCCAGGAATCTCATACAATATTCCAATTCCCTGCATTTTACCTCCAGTCAATTCTATCTTCTGGTCCATCCTCCAATTCCATTCAATCTCCCTAAACTGACTCCTGTCCAGTCCAGATGGTTTTCGGTTTCTCATGTCATCCTCAACTTTTCTCATCACCCGCCTCAGGATACTTACTCCAAACATCTAAAAAAGGAAAGTGAAATGATGCTTTATTTTCTATCTTCTAACTTTTCATCCCCAAAAAAGAGAATATTGCCACATTTGCGGATTACATTGTTGTATTGTACATGACTGACATGTCACATTACCCTCAATCTTTTTATATGGTAGTGTCATACGTACATAACATGGACCCTTAATGGACACAATTTATTCTCAGGATCCCTTTGTGTTCATCCTTTCTTTTTAAAACATCCCATCCCATCCTATCAAGACAACAAAGGCCATGGTGATTGTTTTCCTAGGTTTAGCTTAAGCTCACATCATTCTCAGACAGACGGCGTTGATTCCAGGTCATTTTCATAAATTGATGCCCCTTTTTGGGCTGTTTTATAGTCAATTTCAGGATTTTTGAGTGATGGAACTAATTTTCATATCTGGTGGAAACGAAAAATAGGTTTTCCGTATTATGATAATGTGGCGACACTTATGGCTTATTTTCATTCGAATTTACAGTACAGATGTAGACGATTAAGTTCGGTTTTCATGACATGTAAAAATGGCCGCTTCCTGGACACAATTTTCTGGATTCCAGTTCCAATAACAGTAATAACTAAATCCCATTCGTACTATATTTTTGAGTAATTATCCAGGATAACGAGAATATTCACATGGCCATGAGAATCATAATCACACGGGGTTTTACTTGATTAATTGTCTTTAATAACGTAATCGCCTACAGAAGGTGACATTTAAAAAGTTATAAATAGAAAAGAGGGTGCCATTGGTATCCACTACAATATCCACCAGAACACTCTGACTGTGGCACTGTGTACGACAAGAATACTTAATTATGATAAATACTCTGAACTACTGATCACCCCGCTAATCAAATTGACATTCAAAGATATATATTGAATCCCTAATGTAAAAATCCTTCGGTGAGTGGATTGAATTTCCTAGTCAGTTGTAAGTGAGACACCCCTTGAGGATCAATCAATTGTGTTTCTGAATGATCACACTATCACCGATAAGCCCCGTGCCTACCCTTCCCTTGACATGGCAGTTCTAGTTCAGACCAGCCCAGGGATTAGACATTTGCTCTAACGACTTGTCATTCATTTTCCTACATTACCCGTCTGGATCTTCAACTCCACCATATTACTGACAAGGAACGCTCAGTGGCAGATTGAAAATTCAAATACTTCGACAGTGAATCCATTTTCTTTTCGAGAATTCTGGATCGAGCCCAGTATATAGCGAGGCAGCAATGGTAACCTCCGTTGCATAATTGGCTATAATGTCATAAATGACGGGTTTAATTAGCAGGAATACGAATACATTGAACCCACATAAAATTTCAGTTCCTCGCCAGAAATTTTGGAACTGTTCTTCAAATTAACTGACTCGCAAATCCGATAGTTTGCAAACGACCTATGCATGGCGCAGCAGTGTGGACATAAAATCTCATAGCGCGCTATGATTGTACTAATTACTACAGTCAGTGCCACCTTGACATCTGGTTAGCTCTTATCGTCTACTTTAAAGAGCGTATGCACTCCGATCTTTTCTCATTGCGTAAATCGACACACGTGATTGGCAAGGGTTTGAATCCTCCTGTCCGCACAATTTTTGCTCCAATGATTTTAGTGATAATAACGCTCTTAACCAAGCTGGACTAATATTACAGTCGTTTTCGCAAAACATTTTTTTAAAGAATTTTTAGTGTAAAAACACTAATTGTCCCATTTAAATGCCAATCAGCATGGAAAATCGGTCCAAAAGTTGCGCCCGAAATGTCACGTTTCCAAGGATAGAAGATCAAAGCCTGTAGAAACTTGCGAGTAATTCTGACAATTTCGAGACTTTACATCCAAGAAGTATCCCCCGTGATGCACTCAAGTATAACTTGGTGTCATCAGAGTCCCAGGGTTTCATTTTCATTTGTCTAGCCCACAAAACTCATTTGCATGATAAGATGACAACGGTGGAAGAACGTTAATACCCGGGTGGAGTGCGGGTAGTCTCCAATGAGTCCTATATCCGGGCATTTACAAGTACTCAAATTAACTCATTCCACGCATCGCATCGAATTTTCAGACGCAAATCTCTTGTTCACCCAACACCGGAAATCGTGTACCTTATCAAGACGGAAACCAGTCACATGCACATCCACCGAACCTCCACTGAAAATCATCATCAACCCGGGTATTTTACATTCCATTCACCCGGGTATTTTTTTTCTTTTCCCTGCATAAATAACTTACCCTTGATGAGAACACCAGTTTTACGACTTTTAAATGGAGGCTCGTAAAAGACTTCCCACAGAAATAATTTTAACTTGAACGAACAGAACCGACCGAACCCCCTTCTCTCTAAATGTCAATGAATTAAATCATGTTTTCTATTTCAACACAGCACCGGCGGAATCGCAATCGGAATCGCTTCTTTTTTTCTAAAGACGCACGCGGTGAAGAAACTAATAAAAATCCAAGGCATCCGCATCGCTGCCGCTTGGCTTGAGTGAAAAAGCTTTTTGCAAGTGCAAGCATGAAGGTAGACGTAAAACTAAGCAATCTAAATGTCCTCGTGTCCAGGGTGGTTCGAACCCTGGTTCGTTTTTTACCCGGTTTTTGCAAAAAATGTATTTTTTTTTCGAAAATGCGTTTGGTTATATCTACAAAGACCGTAATCCATACTCTTTTAGTACATGTAGTACTAGATAACTCAACTATTTCGTTATGAGATGGGTTCGACCACCCGAACAGAAAATGTAAGGTGGTTATCGTAAAGCGAATTTTTCCATACTACTAGGGGTACCTTTCGCACGTCAAATGTAATATACTCGTCTCTCTTTACCTAAGTACAGGCTATGTTGATTTACCATGGCATAGCCGCAACTGACACATAAACTTCATTTTAACCTCAAACCCTTCAGGGTTAACTGTTGTAAACAAAATGACCGTAAGAAAGCATGTCTTGAAATGCAAAAAGGAGGATAATAATTTTGACGAACTCCGTGAAAAGACAGGTGGACCGTCAGAATACCAACCTTACCTAAGGACCACCCTATACATATGTAATCAGAGGAAGGAAGACAGAAAGAAAGAGAAGAAAAAATCGGGAAGAAATCTGGAATGAGTGGCATTTTGTGTGAGAAAAGAGTCGGACATAAAACCCGGGTAGCATATCGGTACTTCTTTTGGTTTCTGTTTCTCCAAAATCACTGCCATTTCTTTATTCACTTCTCCAGAGTTTCCTTCTTCACCGTTTTACGATCTCTCTTGTCTTTGTGTCGACGTCCGTACTTAGGACAAATGGAGTCTCCACGCTTCCCGTCTTTCTTTTTCGGCCGAGGCGTAAATGGAAACAAAAGCCCAAAATGCCTAAATTGAGAATAGGACAGCATATCTTGGTGATACTTTCTCCAGGATTTCTTCCAGGAAAGGCAATGCAATCCAATGCAATGATTAGGTGAGTAGTCCAGAAATGTCCATAGTCCAAAGTCTAAATCAAGAGAAAATTGGTACCCGGGTGGACCATGCTTCGTGTTTGGCTTACAAGGAAACCAATTTTCCCGTGAAATTCAGATTCCTGTGCAGTAAAGTTCGGGATTAGTAATTTCGAGTGTTAGTGCCACGAATATAATGATTTTGCTCTCAGATTTTCTGATGTTATAGTCATTTCATCATTTTCCGTTGAAATTCGCGCTTTATCATCTTTATGATTTTTTGGCTCGTATGCTTTTGATATCTACGAGGTGAGACTACTCTAAAGAAGTTACTCTAGAGGCCCGTGCCAAGTACCGTGCAAACACCCAGCCGTTTGAATGATTTGGAAATGGCAGACCAGTAATTGAACCCGGGACCTCATGGATGAAACCCCGGCACCAACCAAGCCGAGCCTTACCGCCGTCACGTAACACGAGAAGTGGTTCCTTTGTCGACTTAACACAAAGCAATGCAATGCGGAAAAGGCGAAAGAAATTGAACGTGAACTGAGAAATAGAAATAGTTGGAAGTGAGAAGAAGTGGTAACAGCTGGGGTCAGCCAAAGTCAAATAAAAGTGGAAAATTTATGTGGACAAGAGTTACAAGGAGAGGGAAATCAATGGAATGTCAGTCTTTATCTTAGAAAACACGTGTCATTCACTTTGCCCAGTGTTAGAAACACAATAAATGAATGAGACCAAGAGGGGGAGAAAGAGAAAAGGAAACTACAAAAAACTACTAGAACTTTCCAAGGAAATATATTCTAACATTGTGTGCATGTAATGCAAGTGCGATTGTAAAAATCCTAGGAATGAGCAATGAAATCTGGAAAGGTGTTCACGAAATGTTCAAAATATTTTCAGAGGTCAATTTTTTCCATTGAGCCTTGAGTCTGTGACGTCATTACCGGTGACACGGAAGAGATAGAGGTTTTGAAATATAAAACCTGATTTTGCTTGTCTTCTGAGGTTACCTAGTAAGAAAACGTTGTCAAGTTCCCTTGGTCCTGATGATGACATTTTTTCAATTTCATTTCTGAAATAACATAATTGAAAAGAACTAATGCTCCAGAAATAAAAGCGGGTAGTAAAATTATCTTGCACTCGCGAATTTTCTATTTCTTTCTTCTTTTTTTTTATCGCGGAACACCCTGTGTCTTCAAATTGAGTTTTATATCCCGCTCCTGCTTTCTTTTCCTTTCCTTGCACTCTAAATAAAACCCGACTGAATAAGAAAAGCTATGATTGAAATTGAATTCGGATTTGGTCACCCTGCTGCCTTTTTATGCACTTGTACCGTACCTCACCCCAGATAGATCTTGTACATGTACGTCTGTGGGATGTCACTCACAACTCCGAAAGTATTTATGTGTCTTGGATCATGTGATCGTCGTCTAGTAAAAAAAAAGTTGATCGTCGCCGGGCGTGGACATCAACGGTGGAAAAAGTTTGATAGCCCTCGTCTACATCATCGTAGTGGGGAAATTTTATGTTCTACTATAAAACTCTCACTGATGAAATATCAAGGGGGCATTATTATGAAATCAAAGTGAGGACTGTTGTGTCTGTCTCTGTGTTTGTCATGAAAATAGAATCCAATATCCATAAGTAGGGCTTATCATGGACACAGAATACCCGGGTCCATCTGGATAGTTTTGTCTGCCCGGAGCTAAGAGGAATCCCTCGAGAATTCCTGATTCTGTCAGAACCTCGTATTTTGTAAATTTGAAAAACTACAGTGTGTTTGAGTTCTGCAATCTCAGTAGATCAAATCTGGTTAATATTTTAACATTCACTATTCCCGATGGAGTCCATGATTTTTGTAAGAAAGCGCAGGGCAATTAGAATTTTTTTTCTACAACGAAACGTGTCTACTTTCTCCGGAAAAGAAAGTGATGAAAGTAGACATCCATCTTTTTCACCCCGAGAAGTTGTCACTTTACTTTTGACTTCAATCTTTCTCTTTTTAATGTGCGCCTTAGGTGCGAGTTTTTCAATAAAATATTTTTAAAAAAAATTATCGCCGAAATGCAAGTCAAGGCGGAGTAAAAAAAAACGCCAATGAATAAGAGAAAAAGAATGGACTAAGCCAAAGTTGAAACCTCGTTCCCATTCAGGATCACCCATGAAGCGGAAAAATTTAATTTGGAGTCTAACCTAAGATCCCTTACTGGAGTGGGTTTATTAATGAAATATTTCCTCCGAACTCGACTTTCCCCTGCCAGGGAAAGTTCCGTGTTCCACGTTACAAACGGTTTTTTATATAGAAAATCTAAAGAATCACACGGACAACCCAGAATCAATTTTGACAAGATGAATGAACACGAGCCCGTGTTTTTTGACAACCGTGTCGCCGTCTCTTAAGGATGAGCTTTTTTATATATTAACGTCCAAACCCAGACTATAAACCCGAAAGATCTTAGGTATTTGGTATTTCTGTTTCATAAACTACAAAACGGGGGATGTTATGATCCAGAGCAGAGATGGGCGGGTGATCCTTGTTCAATGTTCAATTCATTCTGATTGTAAGTCAGTCTAGTGTGAAGTAATCCGTCAATCCGTTTTTTCATGACAAACCATCTGAGAAGTCTCATATCATCAATCACCCCCGCAATGTACGAAATAGTGTATCATGACTTAAAATCGGACAGATCATATCACTTTCTTCACTCCTCATCATACATTTTTATTTGAAATCCAAAAAAAGCTTCTTTACGTTTATCAGACCAAAAGCAATCGGATTCCGTTATTCCTCAAAAACCGATTTTTGGATTTTTGTATCTTGTACTCGATTTGGGATATCCAAGTCCAATCAAGTGTGAAGAGTCTATTTCTTTAATACGCGGATGGCGTCCTGAAATCTGATTTTCCGTGAGAAATTTTGCAGCAGGTTTAGTCAAGTTCCAGCCGATGTCGTTTTAGCCCTTCGAAGTCTTCGTCGCTTAAATATTTTATTATATTGGTTTTTAACGATTTAAAAAAATATTACCGATTTTGCTGACATATGCATATCAATTGATATTAGTCTAGAGAAGGTACCCCTAGTAGTAGGGGACAATTACATTATGGAATCCTAATCATTGTGAACTCTAGTCCGAAGGAAACGAATCCTCCATATAGTGAATTCAGCAGAGACTTCCTTAATTTTACGAACACGTTCTTTCAAATACGACTGGGACACCCTGTTAAAGTCAAGTTCATGACTATAAATCTTCATTTTCCCATGAAGTGATTTGTTTGAATCATGAATGAAAGTGATGGGCTCATGCTGTGATTTTTGAGAGTCGAAAAACCCAGTGAAATGTCGAGAAGAATAGAACTGGGGTTTTCTCGGAGAGATAACATAATAAAAATGACTCACTTGGTTTCATCTGGTGTACGAAGGAAGTGTCACTCCGTGGAATCAATCAAACTTCGTCTGCATACAAAATTTTTGACTTTTCGTCAAATGACCAAAAGAAACTTGAGTCAAAAGTTAGTTTGTGGTTCTATTCTCTTTACAGTAGAGTACGTAGGCTTCATGCTGAGAATATCTGAATCCTCCCCAGGGCCATGGTCGCGTGCCAGTCGTAATGACTTTAAAATATCTGACTGATTTGTCAGTGTCAATTTTACTCAGTTGTCAATTTTTCATTGTTCGTTGACTGAGAACGTCAAATTTAAAAGTTATTTGAATATTTTTGGCATAACCAAACGTAATTTCGACTTCCAGTCCTCAGACCCTTTTTTTTCTACTGTTCTTGAATGCTCAGAACAGTTATTTGCTATCAATAGCACTCAGTAAGTCAAGATATCACACATTCATGAATCAATACTCGGTTGTGTTATAAATAAGGTTATTGTTTAATGACAGAAAGTAAATAAGAACAAGCCATCAACCATACGATATCTGTAAGTGGTTATTTTATTATGTATTCGTATTTTACAGCGAGTATTGCTATGATTTTGATAATACTGTAGAATTCTAATTTAGCGTAACTTCGACATAGTGAACAAATCATTCCATCATAATGTTGGAAATTGTGTACTCAGATATAACGTACTTATTTTTATGGCCTTGGGTGGTACGCCAATTCGCGATTCCACTGCTGCAAATCTGAATGTTAATATTCCGGAATTCATCTAGGCAAAACAAATTTTGACGAACACCAATACTTATAGATAGTGAATATAATCATGTACATATCTTATAGAGAATTTTATGGAGAGTTCAACAAGAATTAGTCTTGAAAGTTAACTACATCTCTAATTCGTTACATTTAAAAATCTTAAATTCATGCACGGCTCGCCGCGTCCAAGATTCATGCGATCAATAGCTTCTAAGAATAAGTTTAAGATTCTAAAAAGTATAGGGTAATTATAATTATAAAGTATTAAAGTAATTCTCTATCTTAATTATCTATATACTGGACAAGGCCGGCGTACAGAGGCCGCTATTGACCTTCTCCTCTAGCGATGAAGAAGCGGCAGATATGGCACGTTGTTCAGTAAGGTGACGCCACTATATCAGGAGGCTCCCGACTTGCAAGCTTGGATAGACCAATTTAATTCTAGCTAGGCACTAATTCCTAATGCAATTGCAATAGAGGTAAAGCGGAATAATCGTTGAATCAATCAAGCAGGCCTAAACGTACTAAATACTCCACGAATTATAAAATCGTGGCAGTATTGAATGCGGTTCCTTTTCGTTTAACTGCTACTCAAATCCTTCAGGTCGCAAAGGAACCCGTCCGGCACCAATATGTGAGTCGAACCTGCGATAAATTAGTAATGTTAATGTTGTTCACATTTAAACCTTTCCACTTTCACGCTCCATTCCAGAACTTGAAAGTGGGAAGGTTTAAGTGTGAGCAACATTACAAATATGAATATTTATAATTAATTTAATCTAGAACTCACCAACAATGACTTCCCAGTTTTTGTTTACGCTGGTGACTTCATAGGCCGTTCTCATTTCAGAGAATGTACAACCACCGACAACAAAGACTATCAATCGTGGAAGATTCTTGATGTTAGGTTGTCCTTTCTCACCAGTTGCATGATGCCATTGACGTGTGCTATTAATAGACAAAACATTTCCGTTAAATTTTGTTTCAGTATTTCTTTGTCGAAAAAATACTGAAATTGTCGAAGAAAAACAAAAGGCCGGAGTAGCAGGTGACAGTATTCCCCGCCTAGGTACTAAGTGCTACGGTAGTACTTTCTGCCTAGGATGGAAATACTACTGTTGGAAGAATGATACCGCTGTAGTACTTCCCATCCAGGACGGCAGTACTACAGTAGTACATTCTGTCTAGGGCGTATTATCATAGTACTTCATGGCAGTACCATCGTGACAAAATACTGCGCTAGTATTCCCATCCTGGGCAGATAATAGTACTGTAGTACTCTCGTCTTACGTAGGAAGTACTACTGTTTCATTGCGACGATCGTACACCTCTCCTAGGCAGGCAGTACTATGGTAGTATAGTCGAATTCTACTTTTCTACTTCGATTGCTCAATGAAAATACCTTGTTGCCGGCCCTCTGTATCCTGACGCGTTAGCTCTGCCTGCCCAAAATGGGAAATGTTTCTGATCTAATTTATCTTCAACTGCATCTTCCATAATGTCTTTAATAACTGGAGTCCATCTCGATAATTGGTAAGTCTGATCATTTACTCTTTCCTTCCTGGGAATTTGATAAACTTTCTTCTTATTGCTCTGTAAAGAAAATAATTATTACTAAAATTCTGCTGAGTTTTAGTCAGGAAAGCTAGATATTAAAAATTACCCCATCGACAATGACGTTTACCCCTAAGTTCGACATATTAGTGATGATGCATCTCATCTCGGACTCAATACTTGCGTGCTGAAGCAATTTATTAAGATTTTCCTCAGAGACTCCATTTTTAGAAAGAATATAGAGAAGTATAATACGAAGTTTCTCATAACTTGAGATCCCCGCTGAATTGTTATCCAGTAGAATTGGAACTATATTTTTCATGTGGTCTTTAATTTTTTCACCTTCAGCGTTCGTCCCCATTGCCAAATCCTAGATTCCATTCGAAGATTAGAAATTAATTCGGCACTAATTAGTAACTTTTCGAAACGATAAATTTACCTGTTCGACTTTGCATAGCTTATCAACTCGAGCCTTATAAGCTTTCATGCAGTCTTCCGCCAAATTAAGGTGAGTCGCATATTTACTCAACTCCTTCTGATACTGTGGCATTTTCTTAATCATTTGAGCCAAATCCTGGGAGTCGCAAAAATAAGCCAAATGTATTATGGGCAAGAAACAAATAATCTACGCGTTTCTAATTTAGATTAAAATTAGGCTAACCTTCATTGACGATTTGTCACTCGGTACACGCTTAGAGTCAATAAACTTCTTCAAATTTTTGGTAATATTTCTGAAATACGAGATTACAATATCAGTTTGGCTCGTAATAAAATTCAAATCGAGTAAGGTGAAGCTTACTGTGAGACAACAGCAATATGTTGATGTCTGAGGTCAACCCAGAGTTCATCTTTGTCATCCAAAAGTACTTCCTTCTCTTGACCACCACCTTGCCCCTCATACTTGTACACATCATTCTCAATGTTGAGAAGGTCATAAGCCATGGCTTGAAAGGTCAGCTCATGAAGTAGAGGAGAAACACAGTCAAATCCTCGGTCAAGTATTATTAATTGAGATCTGGCCTTTTCTGGCCCTTCACCCATCGTCGGTTCGTCAGCTTTGTACGCGTCCAATTTTTGCTGAACCATTTGTGCCAATTCCACATTTCTTTCGAAGTCACCTCTGATAAACCAAAAATTTAATTAATAAAAAGTGGCAACTGCAATGAAAGTCGGTGCACTGAATTCAAAAATCTAAGTAAATTGTTCCGACCTGTATCGAACTGATGGATACTCTCCCAAAGTAGCACATAATGTTGATATTTGCTCAGCCATTCTTTCCATATTAGCAGATCGACCGCTTGACAGCGAGGGATTGTAATACAGTTGAAATGATTCCGGACTGTCAAGGGAGAAAACCTGGCGTAATAAAATAGGGCGTAATATTATTAAACCACCAATTAAATTGACTTTTCCACACCAACGCAGCTGGTGTAGATTTCCACCTTTTTGGTGGAAAAGTTCATTTAATTAGTGGACACTTAATTCCAGTCCATGGCAGAGCATGTTATTTATGTACTTCATTGTTGGATAAATTAAACCCACGGATGAAATAATGACCTCACTAGAGGGTGTTGCCGTCTTGAAATCATAAATAAATAAATATCTTACTTGACCCTCGTAAGGTAGGAACGCAATGTTAATTTCCTTCAATGTCTTGATCCGTTTGCCGCACGAGGACTTGCATAATTCGTTGAAGAGTTCTTCCGGACACACTAAGGATTTTCGAGAGACATGGGTCAAGAATTTAATCTAATTAAGGTAGAAATTACTCAAATTAATGAGCCGTTTGAAATTACATACCTTCAGTGAAATAGACATGAGCAGAACGGTACATTGTACTATTTAGATTATCAAAATCGCTCATTAGAGCATCGATTGATTTTTTAGAAGGTGTAATAAGATAAATGGCGTCCTTGGATGGTAACGGTTCTCTCCTTTTGTGAAGATCCTCCACAATAGTAATCCCTTCAGTTGCAATGTCATGCATTTTACAACATGCTGATACCATTCTCATGGCCAGCTGATCAACTACCAGAACCCGCCATTCTACAGCACCTGGCTTCTTTTTGTTGGATCCTGAGACTGATCCTTTGATCACCTCATTCATAATCTCTGCAATCAAAATTCATTATTTAGGAAACAGTACAATGTACAATATTCCTGCACCATTTCCTACATTCCTCCACTTAACCTATAATTAAATTCTTTTAGGCCTTAGTAGTTTCTTTGTTTAAATACGGCGGCGTCAATAGCAGAAGGTGATATTTCTTTTGAGTCATTATATATAAATGTGTGATAAATGTTTTATTAACCCTGATTTTGTTGAATTGAATAAAAAATATACTACTCTTTAAAAAAAATTGAAGTTGCAAGGTTTTTAAGTTCCAAAGATTTTGACAAAAATCTGTTATTCTACAGGTGTTTTTACCGATTCTTTACATGACTGCCGACGAATCGGGTTTTCCCCCGAAAATTTAACCTAGTTGGAATCTAACTTAGTCCGGATTGAAAATTGATCTCTCATTTACATGACAAGTAATTTCCTAACGTAAAAGAGTCAGCTTCATAAAAATCTCAAAATAGTCGACGGGCTCCTTCGAAAGATTTTAAATTCATCTTGTGGAAATAATAATTTTTTATTCTAATTATTTCTCTTTTCTAGTTATGCCGATATAAGTAAATAATCAGATCATGCATATTGTGAATCATCACAAAGTTATATCTCTCAAAACTGAATCGTCTGAAAACGTGTTTCGGTGCTATATCGCATATAAGCTTCTGTGTATTTAGGTTACACTATCGATCGCTCCTATGCAGACAACATACACCCACATAATATACAGGGTGCAACATAATTTCGGGACCGCTGTCTATCGCATGAGTGATACATTGCAAGATTCCATAATATACATTTTGTAGAGAATTTTATTGCAAATTGACTTTACGGTACATGTCAGTTCCACTTAGCGCAAAACGCCGCGCGGGATTTTTTGAAGCAGATAATGTATAACTTCTTCCTAACTTCAAAAGACACCCAAAATAATTTTGCCTATCAAAATAACTTTTTAACCAGGAAAATATTTTTGACCGGAAAGAATGTGGGATCTATTTTTGCTGTTTCTTTTATGAAAATCTTGATACTCTGATGGTCGAATTCGGAATGCAGATTTTCCCTCCGACACATTTTGTTGAATAGTAGAATTCCGAAACAAAGTGAATGCCACCTCCTAGAACTAACCTATTTGGTACAATGTTACGTTATAAAACAGTAAAACTATCCACAAAATATAACGCTTGTATGCAAATTATATTTCTCCAGATAGACAGGGGTCTTGAAAATATGTGCGACCCTGTAGCTGGATTCTACGCCGTGTGACGACAGGAAGAAAGAAGTGAAAGCAAGAAAGGACGAAAACGAATAAAAACACTCCTTGGAAATATTTTCCGAGGCAAACATTTTCAATTCCCATACATTCAACCTTTTTGTCATAATTTTTAAATAGTGCCTCAGCTATCTGAGAAATGAGTGCAGGTGTGGATAGTTGTAATTAAGAAACTAAAATGCTATAATTTGTAAATTAACTTACTTAGCCCCACCACTGCCTTCAAAGCCATGTTGAGCTTGGGAACAAACTAAGGTGAAAGTCATGCGCTCTTTCTCCACTGCGTACTGGGAAAGCACCGTTCGGGGAAAGTCACCGAACGAGCGGAACGCATAGAACCACTTTCAGTTTTTACTTTCTATGTGCACACCAATACAGGGTGGACCATAAAATGTCGACCGTTCGTTCTCAATATGTATTGTAGCACTCAGGATTCACAAATTATTTCAAAGAAGTAGGACTTATTTAATTATAACAATTCGCTTTCTTTGCACTTAATTCAAACTTTGACTCCGGCTAAACTGTCGAAATCGGTTAAATTTCACCGTAAATGTCATCTACCTTGAATTGAATTGATTTTGGTTTATTTTTGAGATTGTGACACATAACAAGCATCATAGATTCACATTAAAATAAATACAATACCTTGCCGACTGTCTATTTCACTTCTAAAAACTGACAGTTGAATGAATCTAGCAGTCAATGAATCAATCAGAAGAGGCATCACTTTCATAGAAGTGAATATAGTAAGCTCAAAATGCTAGTATTATCACAGTCATGACGACAACGATGTATCATGGACGGGAGATTCATGCTTGCCCGGAAGCAATTAGCGTAATTAGTGTTTGTGGCTTTCTCGCATCCTATAGACGTCTAGAGGTGACGCTCGGTCAACTCATGAAGAATTTCTGAAGTCCATTCGTTACTTACAAAGCTAATTGCAAAAATTAATAATTGCCTAGGTAAGGAGACCATATGACTCTATTCAGAAATAAATTCCAGTCGCAAGATTCCATTAATTGGAAGAAAATAATTTGTTTAATGTACTAAGGCAGTGTGAATCAATAAACTGGACAGAATTATTTCATGTACTTAGCTACTGAGATTGACTTATTAGCCTGTGGACGCAGTCCTGTAAAGGACCGACGGTGTATGATTGTGCTGTCACTTTAATGCAATGGTATAATGTTAGAGAGATATCGCCTCTATTTACTACTTCCAAGCATACGTAGAGCAGCGCTTTCACGAGATATCGCTTGCATTTACTGCTTCCATGCATACGCAGAGCAACGCTGCCACGAAATATCGCCTCCTAATGTTAATGAGATATCGCCTACATTTACTACTTCCCAGCATATTATGCAGCTCAGCGCTACCACGAGATATCGCCTCCTAATATTAAAGACATTTCGCACCATTTTCAAGCATATGCGGAACAGCGTTGCCACGAGATATCGCCTTCTAATGTTAAAGAGATATCGTCTCCATTTACTACTTCCAAGCATATGCAGAACAGCGCTTAAACGAGATATTGCCTCCCAATGTTAGAGAGATATCGCCATTTATTGTTATAATTGACGTGTTTAAACATCAAAACAAATAAGTTCAAGTTGAAAAATGAAGTTCTGCTGAAAATATTAGTCAAAAAGAATTTTTTCTGAGCCTGGAGTGAGGTTTGAACGGCTATACCAAGATTTACTCGAAATGGATTTTGTCCAAATCAGCATGAGATTTAACCAACAAAAAAAAGTAAATCACAACAACCTGTAAAATTTTTGGTCGTGACCTTTGGTGACCTACCACGGGTCAGAATTTAACTTTGACAAAAAATGGACTTATCATTTGGATGACAGAAGTAACTCAAAAAGTTTGGTCCGGTTACTGAACGCTTTGATCAACCAAATAGTTTACCTTGTAACTTAAATTGAACAGACCACGATTCATTATTAACATTCTCGCATGATTAATTACATTGTATTCTGCAAATTTCGTGTAGAATTGTATCAAGTTACCTAAAATCGTAATAATAGGATTGTGACATAATATCATACGGATTACGCTGCATTGAAATATAGGTGAGATGATGTTCACCTGTTGTTGGCACAATGAAATAGTTCTATTCGTTATCAATAATTTTGTAATGAATTAGAGATTCTAGGTCGTTCTATTTAGAGAATTGAGATTAATTACAAATTTATTCTACATACTAAGGAATTCGTTTGCGCTCCGGTTAGGTTTGGTACGTGTTTGGTGAAATAACAACTTTGTCCGTGCGTGAAATGAATTAACCAAAAAATGTAATTAACTGAATAATATTAACCAGAAAATACATGTAAAATATTGGTATATAAAAGAATTACCAAAGTGTGAAAAATTCTTTATTCAACTGGGTTCGTGGACATAAAGTGTTCTTCAATAAAATAGTGTTCGAAAAACACTTGTCGGCCTGGCAATATACGAGTAAGATGGAGAAGCGAGTACTGTGTGTGATATTCACACTGATCATTTTCCTCACATATGTTCCAGTTCCAGGTAAGAAATCATCAAGACTTGACTAAAAATGTTTAATCATTTCTCTTGAGGCAGTGTGACGTGTTGCTAACTGTTCTGTTGACTTTCTAGTTCGTCTCGGCTTGAACGTTTTTGTGAAAATGATGCCAGCCAATACAGTAATATCTGACGATTAATGATCAACACCATTGCATTGGCTGGCATTATGCAAATGCTACATTTTTCTGATCATCGTCCTGTAGGATCAGGTTCAGGCTACAGCGAATAAGAAATTATTTCTCTAATTTCTCATTTTATTTTTTAATTCAGGAATTGCCAGAGGCGGTCCACCGGGGGCGGAGAATCTGGACAGGGTTGAGGAATGTGACGATGTGTGTGAAGCAGATGGGAATTCTAAAGTTCGAGAATGTTGCGGGCGGCATGGATACCCTACTTGTAATAGTTGTGCTGGTTGTTTATACAACGAAGGTGAAGGATCTAAACTACAGGCATACTGTAAACCAGCACCGTCGTGTCAACGTCGGAAGCGTCAGGTGTTGTCCCAAGGCGGAATAAAATTAGTTGGCCAGTAATCAACCAATGAATGAATTATTCTATTTGCATAATTGGGTGATCCCATAAAATTTAAACATTGTACTGTCGTTCTTATACAAATAAAAACTAGAAGTTTAGGTAAAATCTTGCATGATTGTATTTTTACATCTTTATATTTGTGGTAGGCCATATAATCTCTAGGCCATGTAGTCGGTGACCTTACCTTCACAACACATCTGTCGATTGTCAATAAGCTGAAGAAAAATGTTCTTGTTCTGTTCGTGTAGCCAAGAATGGGAATTTGGTACTAATTTGTTGAATCGAGCTGTGATAGTACGCTGCGTAGTCCTAGCCCCTTATGCCGGTCTCTCAGCCAGTCTTTCAATACTTTTTCCACAGGCTGTCACCCAGTCGCGACTGTTTATTCTGTAACAATGGGGAGTTCTTGTGGCCTCACTTTCAAATGCCGGGGGTTTAAACGAGAGACCATTTTGCCATGTGATGGAATCATCTGGAATTCTATGGAATTATCGGTTAATATAAACGCGCATTACTTACTATGACTGTCGTACGTCCATAGTGAGGAAACTAGGAGTTGCCATGACATACACCATGGCATTGACATGATTCTCAGTCAAACAAAATACGGCCGCATAATCACACTTATACGTTTTTGATAATTTCCGAAAACAAACAACTGGATAGGATTCTAATAGTTAAGGAGTCTGACTAATACTATTCCATTCAAATATACAACCAGAGCTTGGAATCTTGAAACTTTGTTTTTTAATCATCACCTGAGGTTAAGTTCAACCATTACAAGAATGGGCGCTGGTCCCAGGTACAAACAGTTCATTTACCATTAATTATTTTCAAATTGGAGTGTAACTAATACAACTCTAATAATTTTTGACTATCATCAGCTTCTGTGGTCTTCCGAAGAAATCACGGAAGCGTGTACATCTACTACTGCAAAGAAAAAAAGCTGGACCCGGCGTTGTCAAATCTTTACCGGTTCGAATCGTTTATATAATACACTTTAAAAAAGTTTTCCAACAATGACATTGTCTCTCACTACTAGGGTTACCTTCTATTTCCTCCATTTCTAAAAGTTTCTTTGTAATAAGTACATTAATGCGAATTGTATTATCTAGGATCTGGTTCTCTTCAAAATTTTCTCTAAGCTGGACTGGAAAGACCAGAAGACATGTCGTTTGATTTGTCGCCGATGGGAAAATTTACTTCGAGTAACAAGATTTACAGAAGATATTATTTTCCTTCACTATCGACCATTGAACACAGCGCCTGATATTTTGAAACAGATGGGGAAAAAACTGAAAAGGAAGAAATCGCGCACAATCTGCGTGACTCAGCCAAATTTGAAGTTCAAGACAATGAGAGTATCCGGAATGATTTCCTCACGAATCGATAAGGAAACCAAAATCGCATTACTGGATGATCGCAAACTGGTCAAAGAATTATATGCTCTGAAATCTACATTACAATTTGTGACCCGGTTAGAAGTTGAGACGTATCTGATTCCAACCCGCGCTAGTAATACAAATTTGACTGTGGCTACAGCTGTGGCTGAACACGTCCTCGACTCCAAAATTAATTTGTGGAACGATCTGCTCTCCAACTTTGAAAATATTAAGGAGCTCATTCTGTCACACACTGGAGATACTCAAGTTATGTTTTATCGCAGCACAGATGACGAAGATTGTGGTCTGGAGACGGAATCCATCGACGACTTGAAAATTGAACTCCCGAAACTCAAAAACTTGGAGAAATTAGTTTACTGTGTTGACCATCCTAGCCCTAATGAATTCCTCCTTTTCTTGAAATTAATTCAAAACACTTGTGACAGATTGATTCACTTCCAAGTTCAGATCAACTACGGGACAGTCTGGGCATCCGAAATTGCTCGGGGCATTTTGTACCCTCTTTTGGGTGAAATCATCAAGAAGAATACCCCGACCTTGGAAACCCTTGTCATTGGGAATCGAAACGTTTCAGAGGATGAGGATATTCGAAACATTTATTTACAGAGAAGAGATTGGTTGGAACATTTTCATGGGTATGACAAGAACACAATCTTTGAAAATCTGATGGATGAAATGTTGACTAACAAATGGGCAGAATTTGGTCTGAATGCCCTGCTCCATCTGAGGCTCGAATTTCCCCACCCAATCCTTCCGACACCGAAAATTCAGTCAGTTCTTAAGAACTTCATCGACAGTCTTCGAAATTTGAAGTCTTTTAAACTTCAACCGATTATCGCGTCGAAATGCGTTGAAAGTCCAGGATATGTCCCCATGCCTTATATTAACGATGCCTTCAAAAATTCGGAACAAAAAATATATCCGAAAGTCGAGTCCGATCAGGTACGATTGTTTTCATTTCATTTCAATGAAAATAAAAAAAAATAATGGTACTCATTGATTGTCTTACATTCAGGTATTCTTCTCGGAAATCTTGGAATTTCAGTGGTGGATCTTAAGGAGGAATTGTCAGCGCTCTGTGGTGGACTTAATTCTCAAACCAAAAAAAGAAGACGAAGGGGCCCGAAATATTCGCTGGAGAAACGTTTGTTGGGACAATTTATCATTCGGAAGTTCCATGATTGTCCAACACATTCAATTTCTAACACAACTTTTAATTTTCCAACACCAATTATGCCGGAGCCAGAAATTTGTAACTTTGAACGATTCAGATCTTCAACTGATTTTGAAGAATGGAAAATTTCTTCGAAATTTGACGCTCAGTTGCGATTTGACTCAAGTGACCAGTTTTGGATTCAGTGGCATGAGGGATGAGGAATTTGTTTGTTTGACGCTTCGTCCAGTACCGAAGTTAGATTACTTTGCCAAGAAATCCGTTGGAAGTTTCTCAATATTTGATCTTAAAGGTGTCATCAATTCTTACAATATATTCAAAATTTTGTAATATCGCCGCTTCTACGTTTGAAACTTTAGTCATAAATTTTATGCCCATATTTTAACAGATTTGACTCGTCTGGTCCTGACAATGCTTAGTGGACACTATCGGGTCAGGACACGTGTACCGTCGGAAATTAAGGCAGCAGATTTGAATTTCCTTATGGATTATTTTACCAGTTCAAAACAATTGGACTATTTAATTATTGGATTCGAGGGATTGTACGATTCGAGGGGATTTAATTGACCACAATGCTACAGCTCAAGTGATCTCTACTAAAAACCAACAACTTATAAGTATATGCCAAAACCGCTGAAATTTAAGTTAAGTAAGGATCAAAATTCCATAAAAATGTGTTTAGTCAAATAGTAAAAACACTTAATAGCACATTACTTTTTCAAATTCTATAATATTCATGAAAATAAAAGAATCCAATGATTCACCGGCAAGTCAAATGTTTTAATATTCTCATGCTAAGAATTTGGTGCGAAACCCTGTTTTCCAAAATTTTGAATACAAATTACAATTAAGAGATTTTGAGATAACAAGCATGACGTTCTTTTATTCTTTTATTCTGAGACACCCTGTAAGATTGACCGTTTGCCCGATCAGATCATAATTGATTTTTGTTTGGACAACATGGACAGTAATTGCATTTTGGTATCCGCTTGGAGCGAATTCCTGAAATATTCGTCTGCCATCACGTCTATCAGATTCCTAGAAAAAAACCGAAGGAAATCTAGACCTGACGAGATCTAAGAAACTTGCAATTAGTCCACACTTGAGTAAATAATGAGGAGGGTGCGGGCGAAGGCGGGGAGATAAGTGAAGAGATTAGTTGCACCTAATGGATTTGGATTATTTGTCTGAACTCAACTTAGCTTTGCTTTTGATTACGATTTTGCCGGCGGAAAAAAATGATACCCTGGATGCGAGGGTGGATAAGTCAGTAATCTTTGATATCAAAAACGTTGGGCCGGACGAAGAATGATAATTGAATTAAACGAGACGATGTCCCGTGTCCTCTTCATTAGTCCTTGTCCGAGGAAGGTCGAGCTAATGGAAAGCACCCATTTATTCCTAAGAGACTCCGCACCGAATCCTTCAGGATTTTTCTTTAGGACAATTCTGCCCTGGATGAGCAAATTTGATTTTCTATTTCGACTAGGACAGACCGCCTATGAGAATGATTAATGAATTGTGGAGATTCATGAATGGGAATGAATGAATTCTTTTGTTTTCTGGATTAACTTAATACTCCCATACAGTTAGAAGATGAGTCGGCAGGAATTCAGATTTTAATTTAGTAATTGACTTTCAGTCACCGCCGTGCAGTCTAAGTAGTATTTTCAACGTATTCTACTATAATCCATTTATTTTTTGCACTCTTTCTGACAAATTAATCTGTAGTCAGTGATCACTATTGAGATGATGAAATACAAAAATACATTATCCTACTATGTATTTCTTAACCAATTTGTAACAAGTTTGTTTTATTTTGCAAAATTTTTCTCACATAGTTACATGACGGAATGACCAACATGTTTGGGAGAAATTCTTTCCACTGTTTCATAATGCAAACTTCTTATTTTAAGCATGACATCAATTACAAGGCGGACACATGAAGTTGCCCAAACTCATCTATACGTCGAAGTGAGGTGAATTCTTCGAAACCGAGGATTAAATATTTGACTTGGTTTGAGTTGCTGAGATATTTGAGGAGAAAACTGAAATTGGACAGTTTGAGTTTCTCTGAAGTATGGTTGCGGCTTTTCCATTTCATACATGCACATTCCAGATAATTCCCTCTCAACCCAGTCAGAATCAAACATTCAAGAGCTGAAAGAAATCAGAAACGATGATTTAAATAAAACTATATAAAAACGACTCCGCAAGTTCAGTACTGAGGTTTTCATTTTTGATTATTGAGATATCACATTATTGAGTACCAAAAATCTATGCTAAATTAGAGGCTCTCAGAAAATATCTCGAAAGTTTCTTAGCTGTGCAATTTGTATACTAACCTTTGAGGTCCAGAATCGAATATCCTGTCTTTGATTTCCTAAGAATGTTGTGACCACTTTTGCCCATGTCCATAACAATTTGTAGAGTGCTAATATTGTGCAACCGGAGACCACTGAATCCAAACGGTGTGATATTTCCCAAATCACAGTTGAGGATTAAACATTGTAGAGATTTACCTTCACGGATAATTAATTGAAAGTCTGCATCATTTATAGATAGAATTGTCTGTCGCGGACAGGAGGAGTTATTTTGGCTAATAACCAAACGTGTTAAGTGCCGAAAATGTTGAACAATCATCGAGTTTTGGAAATTCTCGTATTGCCAAGAAACTTTCCTCCATCGAATATTTCTTTCCTTCAATTCCCCTGGTTTCTTTTTAAACACCAAATCTACGGCCGAATCCCATAAATTGTTATCGCTTTGCAGAGATGACCAGGAAACATTGGATGAGGAAAGTTTTTCGAAGAAAATGATGTCAGATGTGATGTTCGACTTTCTAGTTGAATTGTTACTAAAGATGTCAGCCAAGTAAGGCATAGGTTCTCGGACTGTGCCATATTGAGTATTTTTCTCTGTTGCAATAATTGGGTGAATCTTGAGACTTTTCAAACTTCCGATACTATCGATGAACGGTTTCAGACCTAAATTGATATTTGGTGAAGAAAGCACCGGTAGCGGAAACTCAAGAGTTAGAGATTCCAATACATTCAGGCCAAAATCTTCCCATTTATTTTTCCGCATTTCATCAAAAAGTCTTTCGAACATTTCATTCCTTGAGAATGTGAGATAATTGTCCGGACGATTTCCGTGGCGAAGTAAATCTGTTCCGACTCTGTCAAGCGGTCCTCCTGTCCGATCGTTTGTTATTAATTGATCGTCACAATATAAAACGTTTCGAACTCCAATGTAAACAGTCTTTAACGTAGCCGCATTTCGTTTAAGAAGTATCCCCAACAATTCATACAAATTCTCCAGTGCCAGCCCATTTGACCAAATGTAAGAATAATCAATTCGAATTTCAAACTCAATCAATTCCTCACAAGTATTTGCCATTACTCTTAAGAAATCAAAATAGTCATCAACCTCTGACAAAAATATGTCCAGACTGTACACCAATTTCTTCAACTTCTTCAGTTTGATGAATTCACTTGGTTGATACTGTTTCGGAAAAAGGTGTCCATAATTAATGATTTGATCAGTATGGGTGAACATATTTTGTAAGAAATGAGATACGAAAATATCTTCAACGTCTGAAACTATGAGTTCTCTGAGATTCTTGAAGTCTTTCAGAATAAGTAGGACGTAATACGTGTTCTTCTGTTTGTCATACTCTTTTAGAGCCAGCACTGTTGAGATTGAGATGATTTCCAATCGAATCACACGTTTCAGTGAAGACCTTAATTTGTACATGTCTTCTTTGAAACCATCGAGTAATGGAACGTCACTGACTAACAAGTCTCTCCTGAAGTCCCTCAAATGTTCAAGTGGTAGAGCCAAGCGCAATGTTGAGAATTTTAACCTTCGCCCTTTAGTGCGAAGAAAAGTCCTGAAGGATTTCCTTATCTGCTTTTGCTTTGAGTTCTCGAATGGTATTGCTGGAATGAGTGGTGGATATCGACAACAAATGTAATCTTCAGTAAAGTAATCATTTCGTAGAATTTTTTCCCACCGATCACAAACAAGTCGGCAGTTTTTTAAATTTTCGTAATCCAAGTGGGATAAAATCTTGTAAATAGCCGGTCGCTGCACCAAAAAAGTTTATAAAGTATCAAAAAAATAAACAAACAAACAAACAAACAAAATCCGCGAATTAAATAGTGATGTTGCCTACCGGTAGTCCCATCACATCACTATTCATGACCGCCTGTTCGTGTAATTCTTTCAAGTCTCCCTGGCCCAATGTGCTGAAAGAAAATATGCAGAGAATGAAATATATCCTTTGTACCAAATATTTGTAGTACCAGAAATTATTTTTGTTACCTGTACAGGTTTCCCATTTTTATGAGTACAGATGAATTATTATGCAATGAAACCGCTGCCTTCTAAATTATTTTCCAACTATGCGTAAGTAAACGACAGTCCGGCCCATAAGGAATCCTGTTTTTATTCAAATCCCAATTTGGGACTCGAGTAGTTAGCGTCTTTCTCGCAGGTCAGTTGTTAAAATGGATTGTTTATTTTCTGTATCGTTATGGGACCCCTGTCGAAATATCCTTCACGTTCTAGTCCAATTTTTCGGTGAGTAGAATTTGTTATAACCTTCCCTATATCGACAATTCCTTTTTCGAGCACCTCCTTTATTCGAACTGTGGTGTCGGTGTCGCCGAATAAAACTTTCTTTACATTTACTTAAAGGACTAGAAATCTGAGGCATAAATCCATAAGTAAAATCTATAAGTTGATACGGCCTACTTCGTATAGATCGGTTACTGCCTAAATTCTCTACCGAATGACCAATGTTTAAGAATTTTTTATCTGGAAGAATTACTAGGTTAAAGAATATCGCTTCGGCTGAAAATAGTCATCTCTAAATCCTCTGGTTGTTCGAAATGTATAAAATCCCTGTTTTGCAAGTCATCGTATGCGTTTAGCGTGAAATCCTTCTCGAAATTGGTCATGTCTGCTTCGGCAAATCCTAAGTCCTAAGTCCAAGTCGCCAAGTCCAGTCCAGATGTTAAGTTGTCCTGAGTCTATCTGTGGGATTTTCCATATCTTTCCACTTATGATGATGATATTCATTCTTTCACTTGGGTGAGATCTGGAGGCACAGGGTGGTTCATAAAAAATATATGCCGTAGTCATATAGCCAATCGTATTAATTTGCCAATTGACTGATTTAGTCATTTACCAGACCTGAGGCAATGTAAAAATTGACTCAGCTATTTTCCAGACTTAGTCAATTTGCAAATTGACTGACTCGGTCATGTACCGGAGAGTCCATTTCACAACACAGTACAACCGGCGCGTAGAGTTACCAGGAAAGGTAAGATATACATTTTGCGGATAATTTTGTCTAGTAATCTACAAGCCGGGTCTTTATCCATTTATCCGCAGGGAGAAAGTGGTGAAAGTGTGTTGTTTTACCATTTCTAGAAATATTAAATCTGCATGACACTATTTACCGGAAAGTGAGCGTGGAGATAATTTATGAACCACCCTGCACAAACAAGAAAAGTCTTCGGAGCGAAAATCGATGGAATCAGTTTGGATTTGGATCGGGCAGCTCAATTTCGACATGACAAGATGAGGAAAGAGCAATCCATCAAATCTCGACATTGTCACGTTGAGTTTTGCAATCGGAATAAGAGGAGATCCCTGTTCTTTCCCCCAAATACTGTACGACGAAAAACTGAACCTGATCTTTTGTCAGAAAATCCGTCTACACCTTCACGAAAAATCCAATTCAAGGAACATCCACTTGTAATGCACTTAAATCAAATCTACGAACGAACGAACGATTCTGTTCTGTTCTGTTTCACTCATCGCGTGCAAACCCAAGAAATCTGCATAGGATAGGCGAAGATATGTACCGGGTTTGGTAATTTATCACCCGAGTAAAAGACAGAGACTAATTTGGTGTCTCCGCCAGTATTTTCCTAAGAAACTTTATCTAATCGCTTTTATCACAAGACTTCCACTTACTCACGCAGTCAGTTAAAAATTGCATCTCAAGGAATTACAAGAAAGGTTGATATCTCACGCCAGTAAGATCTGAAGTGTCCCGGAACACAAATATTATCAATATTTGAACACTTTTAGTCCAAATAGATGTTTTGAAAAATTAAAAACAAATATTCTATTGAAAACTCTAAAAAGTCCAAATATATTGATGAAGAATCAGAAAAATGTTGTCATTGTATTAAAAGAAGTTCTTATTTGCGGCCAGAACACTCGACGAGACCAATTTTGAACATTTCAGCCCCATTAGAGTACCTATTACATGGGAAAAAGTACTTCCATTTAGATACACAACTATTCAATTTGGCGACAATTAATTCCAGCAATGTTTTGCGCCTTATTTGTAACATCTGTATGATTTTCAGCCTAAATTAAATATGATCATGCAAATCCGTACTACATACCCACGTATTATTTCGATCCATCAATTGTAATGATCAGATAAAGTCACCTATTGAGTGCACTTTCCCTATTGACTATACACGTTGTCATTTCCTTAAGCGGAGCTTTCTTCCCCCACAAATCGAAATCCTCTTAACATACAAAACAGAGCCAATTTGGAAATATTCTATCAGATTCCTATCTGTCTTTACACTTCAGTCAGGATCAGTCATTTGAGTATTGCTTTAAGCCTGTGGTACGACTACAGACACAGAAATGGCAACACAATTTGACGACATCCCGACTAGGTAAACTCATACTTGCCAAATTGTGAAAAAGTATATCGCAATATTTGAGTCTCACAGAAAATGGTTGCATTGCTGTAACAACTTAAAAATTTTGGCCATTCCAGCAATGCTTAGTCATGATGTCACTGACCGGCTGGGTCATTACTGGTGACACGAGAGAGATAGGGGAAAACCCGTAAACCTGTAATTTGCATGCAACTCCTAGGGCTCTAAAAGTCGCTACTATGACATGCAAATTGAAAATCTATCTTAAGAGTGACTTCACATGGCACACACACACACACAGGTGCTTTTATAATAATTTCCGTTGAAGTGAACATATTATAGGGAAATAATAAAAAAAGTCTAAGGAAGCATAGTTTTATTTCCTTCCCCTTTCATATTTTCCCTTGTATGATAATAAAAGGTAATATCCTTTGGAAGAAGAAAGTCTTGTAGAAAGGACTGGCTTATTGGATGGGAAAGAGAATGACAAAACGTCAAAAGCTTTCAAGAGGCTTTCACCCATCATCCTTTTTTCTAATAAGAGGTTTTACGCTCTTAACGTTGTTCCTTTCTGACGGATTTTTTCTTTATATATGACATGATGATCCCTCTACTCATAATACACTCTCTTTTGTCTTTATTTCTTACCACTCAACTTATATGCACATAATTTCCGGAATCTCGTCTGGGACGGGAGACAGAGTACCACCAATCCTTCAAAAAAATTGAGATGGAAAAAAATTACATTAGAACATATTGCTACTACTACTGCAACCTGATTTTCGCTGTAGGCAAATACAATTTCATTGATTGCAATTTCCCAGCATAAAAGTGAACCTTGGGTGGTTCTCCGGAAGAAATTCTGACATGAGTGAAAGTGAAAAGCATTTTCATTTTCTTGTAAGAAAATTAGAACTTATTATAGAAAAATGACATTACCAGAATTTGTGGGTAGAAAGTCTTTACTTTGAATTGAAAGTTTCTTCAATTGTCAATTAACTTTTTTTTAAGTTTACAAGATGCATTTTGGAAAGATGGGGTAAAATAAATTGACAAACCCTAAAGAATCCTGGAACACAAATAGAAAGCATTCAGAATCTGGAGACAAAAGAAAGTGATTAAAAGAGAATAATTTTTTTTCAAATCGCTGCTGTGCTCCGCTTACAAGTCATTTCGGCGCTGAAAAGAATGAAAAAATCGGTTTTTTGATTGAGAGGGAAAAGACAATAGAAGAAAGAAGAACAGCAGATTTAACGGGTAATGGAATGGAACTGGAACTGCGGAGAGAGCATGTAATTCTTCGTCCCCATCAACATAATCATAATCGTCAACCCTTTCTCTTAATAAATAAATGGATCTACAGTATTCTGCATACGACGAGGGAAAGAATTCGGATGCGAAATTCGGATGCGAAATTCGGATTGACTTCAAAATTAATGAATTCGGCATTCCATTACAAATTTTAATAGCACGGGCAGACAACAATTCAATTTCATTTTACGTACATTAGTCCTAGCAGTTTTCCCTACTACTAGGGGTACTTTTCAGTTAGATTCGATTGAATTTATGAAGGCTTTAGCCTTTGACCCTGTGAAAAACTTTTGGGAAAGTTCTACCCCGAAAAGTCAAAACGTTTGCCCGTGAGCGAGGGCCAAATACACTTAGTGACGTAATGAGTACGTCACGGAAATTTTAATTGTGGCCAAAAACATCAAAATCGTGAACAAAACATTTGAAATGACGAAATTTGCAGATGACTTTACACCCCAGCACCGTCCTATGTAAAACTGCATGTGTCAACTTGTAAGTACTTTCTGTACAAGATAATATTTAGGGAATCTCATGAAACATCCGACGTCGAAAGTAGAGTGGCAAGTGGGAATGGAGTCTGACTATTTCTGAGTTCATTGTTTCGACCGTAGTTTTCCGGATAAATTTTGCATAAGAATAGGAGTAAAACCCGGGTAGGAGGAAGTTTAAAGCCAAGGCTTAATTGCCATATGCAAATCAAGCTGTGGACGAAACATCATTTGACTGTCAGCCACCTCTTCCGGTAACCCATTAACTTTTCCCTTCCGCCGTAAAAGGGGATGGGATGGTGAAATCCTTAAAAATTAGTAAATGGGTTTATTCTTTCTTACAGGAAATTAATTTGCATCTCGTTGTCATCCCCTTCTCGGGTATCAGTTTTGCTTTGGATTGTCTGGTTTTGATTTTTGGGGTTTGTTTTTATATCTAATGGTCCAAAGCGTGTTATGGTACTCCGGTAAAATAAGTTCAAATTTTTCATGGATTCTTGGCTCCTAGGCTTGAATTGATATCAGCGAGGCGAATCTTGTCTATAGAAGTTACTCTAGAGGCCCAATTGACCAAGATAATTAAACCAAGACCACTGAGGACCAAGGACAGTGCGATTTCGTAACTGTACAAGGAATTGGGAAGTGAACCGCCCAGGAATTGAACCCGGGACCTGATGGATTAAGCATTCTACTCCTTCTCAAGTAAATGAAGTGATTTTAATAATTCTTACTTGAGAAATGTATTTCCGTAAGGTTACAGTGAATTAGAGAGAAGGAACGTAATCTAATCCTGCCGTCTTGGTTTTTCTCAAGTTCTCATTCATTTTGGGATCGGCGGGTTTGGTTTTGCTCTTGTTGTGATTAAAAGTTGGCGGTGAGAGACATTGACAAAGCTTTGAGCATTCATCACATTCTGTTTCAATTAGTCCGTGCCATTGTCAATACAAACCTTTTCTTGCTCTGAAAAACTCGATTAGTCTTTTTCACTCACCAGACGCGAGTCCGCCTCAATTTCTCTTCTTCCCTTCTGTTTTACTTTCACTCCCAGATTCATTCTCATTTAATTCCAAGCATTCGTTCGATGATTTTTATTCATTAGTTATATTCAAGTTCACACTTCCCTTTGGCAAATTGCTAATTTGTACGTATTCGAAGGCAAACTTTGTGATTAAAATTATTATTAAGCGGTGATTACATATTGCAGATGAATTTCAAAGTTTTGGCTCAAAGCTAAATTCTCATGCCTTTCATTTTTGGAGTGGTGTTCCGATCCTATGTGGTTTTTGTCCATTCGGCGTTTCATAACCTTATAGCACAAACTAAGTCCCTCTAAATGGCCTAATATTTTCGTCATTATAAGTTCACACCTCCTTTCACTTCAACCGCGGTTCAATTCCTTAAAATATTCAATATCGAGACCCCATTTTAATTTAATCGAACACATTGAAACCAAATCGTGTACAAACAGTAGTCAAACCCTACCCTTCCATTCAATGGATTGTCAATAAAAACCATTTAGCATAATATTTAAACCGGGGCAGACCTCACACAATTAAATTGATTCCAAAGGATGAAGGTTTGGATCATCGACCATATCCGCACTGCTATAAATCTTCAAATCGTCGTCATAAACATTTTCCACTTGACTCATTCATTTGCAGTTTGCACTGACTAAAACCTCATTGAATTTGAATTGAAATGGATATTGAACTTGAAAACCCTTTCATCAAGGATTTGTTTGAATTTTAAACCTTTGATTGAGTGTTGAAATTGAAATCACACGAAGGTGGTCCGTTTAATAATCCTCTGATTGGAAGGGTTGATCAAATACAATTCACCCGAGGTGGTTTTTAAACCCTTTCCTCTCATATTTCACCAATTCAATGATAACTTTCAATTTCAATTCAGGAATAGAATAATGAATAGGTGTGACATCAATAATACACATGTTTGTTAAACTGGGAAGGATTTTATAAAAAATTACCTTCACATTTACAACGAACCGTTTGATTTTCATGAGCAATTAACGCACTCGTCTGTCATGTTCAACTGCTAAATATTTTACGGTGGGGCTAAACGACAAACTGACATGGAGATTTACCAAATAGTTTTTAGCTGGACATCAACTATACTGACCCTCCTGCCCAACATTTATTTTTGAAAATTTATGACAATGATCTCTGACCTCCAGAGATCTAATCCTGAAATGTCACATCTGAGAGTAGATTGTCGAAGGTGCAAAATTCAACCAGATTGTTCAGGCATCAGACTCGAACTCTTTCTGAGCAAATCTAATCTAGACGCAGAGCGAAATTCCCCACATGAATCCCTGAAATGTAATTCTCGCGCCTAAAGAATGAGCTGATAAGACGAAAATTCTGGATGAGTCGGTTCGGTTGAGATTAAACCGAAACTGTAAACATTGTGACTGTGAGTTATTCTAGGTTGACTCCAGTGGACAGACATGAATGGATTCCTTGAATTTATTTAACAGTCTCTCACTCGGACCAGCTGGACCAAATACCAACGCCATGCAATTACCTCAACGCGACGCTACGATAAACGAATCAATGAGCTTTGATTAACCCTTAGACTTTACTTCTTCTTGGACTTCAGTCCAGTGGTCCAAAGTTTAATTTGGTTCTTTTGGCCTTTTTCCTTTTTTTTTGGACAAATTCCCCACTGAATGCTGTCCAACCTCTTCAGAGTTATTACCAGTGTAGTCCTTGTCGTATTTTCACTTTCACCAGAATCTGTCCGAGAAAAAACCGTCCACACAGTTTAATCAACTGCATTTCGTCCGGAATCCATTTGCAATGTCATTCAGGTTTTTTTAATCAAAGACTTACTTCAGTCCATGTAACGTGGATTGTCCTGAGTAATTTAGATTATCTCGGAGTGTAAGTTGCATTGCAACAAGGTACATTTTTTTTAGATCGCTGAACTTATTACGAGATTTATTTGTCTATCGTCCAAAGGTTTCTTTCCGGTGGAGTTTTCCCTACTACTAGGGGTATCCACCTACCCCTTGTCATATTTATTCAAAACGTTACTGCATATTTGAAGTCATGATTAAATCTGTAATCTGCCATCATAGTGTAGGAAAGTCGGGTACCAGATGGATACCCAGTGATGGTCAAGAAAACATCGGGTCATTGGGTGTAGTCTGGTGACTGCAATAATACATACGTCAAACTGAGGTGAATTCCGAACCTGCGTAGCACTGTTCGGACCTTACTCTCTCGTTGAAATAGACAATAAGCCATAATTACTAAGAATGTGTGCTACATAAATTGTGCCCTCACAAAACTGAGGATAAACAACAAGTCCAGAGTATGACGTCTATGCGGTGTTTTTTAAGTCATGATTTTGAAAAACACATCACTTAAATTCTACAATTCGTTTAACCTCCAATCCGCAGGGAATTGTGACTTAATATTCGCAGAAAGCTAGTTGATGCTGATAATTCGTCATGCATTTCGTATAACCGAATATATTCAAGTGGCTCGCCAATTTCGCCGATTGCGAAGCGGAAGATTAGACAGCGTAGTGATGTGACACTAAACAATTTTATAGTATTTGTTGAGTTGTCCTAAATTCTAGAAAATTACGGGTCCTAAACTAAGCTAAGCTTTCTCCCTGTGAATTGCGTACTTCTGTACATGGATTTATTTGGTGAGGAGACAAAGAACCCTGAGGAAAATGAAGGTAGTTTACAACTGACACAATCAGAGTGGTCGTTTGATCGCTCTCCGTTTTACGACGGTCCATGTCCATGTCATGCTGAGCAATTTGATCAAGAGTGGGAGGAAAGTGCATGCAAGAGATTAAATTCAACGCAGATTCACTTCCTACATAAATTACAGAATCTACAATCCGGGTTACATAGCTGTAACCTAACTTAAACTAACAAGGGATAGATTTTGGATGTCAAATTCAAATTAAATCATTAATTTTAATTTATTTGAGTGTCATGAGTATTAAAATATTAATTTCATTATTTTTTCGGAACATAGATTTTGTTTTCATATATCAGCGAGGACCTCCACTATTGGTGGAAATTCTAGCAGAATGACATGTGAGAAAAGTTGAAAAATGAGCTCAGCATAATTGAGCCCCAGCTCGGTACCAGTTCTGCCTTGAACCACAGGGTCAACAAAAAAATGGCCGATCCCTCAATCCCTCGTCGACCTACGAAGAATCAACACCGTTGTTCCAGTAATCAAAAGGAGGAGCACCCTCCTTATGGGAAAAAGTACGCCGTTGGAAATCGCTGGAATGTTTATGTTGTAGCTAGTGGCACCCTGAACAACTTTTGTGAAAGTCCTACCCCCAAAAGTCTAACCGTTTGGCCGCTAGAAATACACAGTGGGCATGTAAGGTGAAAGCAAGTGAAAGTGAACGTCACATGATTGCACTCTACATCCCCACTGTGTATTTCTAGTGGCCAAACGGTTAGACCTTTGGGGGTAGGACCTCCACAAAAGTTGTTCAGGGTGCCACTATCTACAACATAAAAAAATTCCAGCGGTTTCCATCGGCGTACGATTTCCTATAAGCTTACGCCCCCTCATTTTACACTAGAATCCTCTCCCTTGTAAGATTACATTCTTGTTATCCCGCAATACTTAAAGTGAAGCTGGGATGGTTTTTGGGTGAAACAACCGATTTTGATGGGAGAGTGTCAGTGTCAGTGTCAGTAATTGTGAGACAGTTTGGAGATCTGCGACGAAGAGAACGAGGGGTCATTAACCATTAACGTCTTCAACTTATCTCGGAGAGCTCCCGGGTTACGTTTACGTATTTGGACCATCGGCATCGTCATTACGATTCCTCCAGTTAAGGCTCAAGTACGAAACCGGCTCATTGATATCCCCGTCTCCCAAAAATTGACATGGACATTTAGCATTTACGGGAGTCCATAAAGCACATGTGGATTCTGGGAAGGGGGGTTTGGGGCACAAGCACGAGGACAGAACAATGAAACTGAATGGGAAGTGGATCGGACGACGAATAAGTCGTAAAATAGCCTCTGTGTCCTCATCATTCCATAGTTATCAATCGGACAAGAGGACCCACTTCACTCGCATTGTTCTTCTGAGAAGTCCGGACAATCCGGAGAAGATCACCACCCTAGCACATACATTTACCCAAATCATCCCCGTAAATTCGCTATAAATGACGGACAGAACGAACTCAACGAAACGAAATACAATCTGATAGGAAACTGCCGTAAAATTCCACACTATTAGTGCCAAGCTACTAGATGTCGATCTCGATTCTATTTTACCACGTGCCCACATATCTCTTCACTTTTATCGATGTTCGTTTTAGCCATAGCACGATGATCTAACAGAAACACTCGATTTCGGCATGAATCGGATTTAGTCGATGTTTGTGTCAAAATATTTGAATTGTTTTCAAAAAGAGTCAAAACATCTTAAACCAGCCTTTCTTGGAATACCCGAATTTGAGTATTATAAGAAAATCCTGTGTAGAACAGTGACTTGACTGGGACTACTTATAGTTTCACTCATTTGAAAGGAAAAGGGACAGATGACTCGTCGTCGTCGTCGAATGTCGAATTCGTCGTCCTTCCTGGATGATGAGGGTCATATCGTAAAATTTCATGACTTTTCCTCTTCCGAGTTGTTCATGTTCTTCGTCCGTGTCCTTTCACGGGATACAATTCAAATGACGACATGGATTGTAAGACTTTGTAAAGGCACTCTGATAAATACGAAAGTCTGTTGAATCTGTGTATACATTTATGTATACATTGGGTGGGATCTATTTGAGTAACTGCATTCAGCTACATCTGCATGGGCTTGTTTATTTATTACAATTGGATAATATTATAATACAAGAAGCCGGTGCAGGGAGGATTTGAATGGGTTGTATGCATATATGATGCAATTTAAAGACGAGAAGTGGATTTGGATCCGCCGGTGGTGGTGCTTCAAAGTCAAAAGTGGATTAGGAAAGAAAAGGTTAAAATTTATAATGCGGAACCCCTTAGGGCACACTAACATGTGTAATGGGCAAGGATTATATTATGTATCTATCTCCAATATGTAAGGAAGGAATGCCCGAAACACCCTTTTTGGTCTTGATATTTCAATACGTAAAACGACAATGATCGAAATTGGAATTTCTTATTCCTGAGAATTTAGAAAGTCGATTTTCACAGCGGAGAAAGAAGTTCTGCTTTCGATAATTCAATTCAATTCAATGCGTTTATTTACGTGTTGCTGATATATAATATGAATTACAATCCAATTTTTAAGATTTTTGAGTGATTCGCGAGCTAATTCTTAAACTTTTCCAAAAATACCGGATCAAATGGATTTTTGGACAAAGATTATGAATTTGTCGTTTTTTCTAATGCTTGTATCAAATCCACTAAATATGGACAGATACATAAAAGCCAGTAAGCCAGGGGGTAGCAGTCTCCAGAGCATAAACAGCTAATTTCTCAAATTAACACTAATGATCGCATGGCGTGCTAAACAGAAATGGACTTGACTTATTTTACAATTTCTGTGCATGCCTGGTACCGAAAAGTGGCTGTGTGATCGAATCCACCTGCTGTCTAACTTTTACTTTGAATTAATTTTTAGTACCTGATCAGGTATTGCTTTGTAGGTCCCACATCCGTTCAGTACGGTAGGTCAGTGTCGGGTCATCTACTCACGAACAAGGGACAGAATCGTACCGGTTTATTTCAATGTTGATCGGACCGTATTCGACAACTTGTCAATCATCCCGTCTGAATGGACTTTGCCATTCATATGGAAGGCAAGGTATCGGTAAAACTATGAATGTTTGCTTTCGTGTTTCACCCTAGTCATTCGATAAGTACAAATTAGCCTATAAGGGAACCACTTTTAGCGTAAATCAAAATTTACAGATAAAATTTCAACTTAACGCAAAAAATTTTGTAATTTCAATTCCAGCTTCAACTAACAAACAAACAAATTTTTATACAAGCTACACTACTCAAAGCTTATGGGACACCTGAGATGGTTAATACTGAACCATTAACGTGATCTCTATGTTTTACAAGTGAAATTGGCTCCTTGTCTGTTCCGTGACTCCATTGAAGGAGTTACATTCTAATAACCTGGCAACTCCAATGTCACTTCAGTTTATTGCCCTAACAGATGTGCATTAAATGGAGAAAATGAGTTGGCATTTGGCGTAACGTGACTGTTGAACAAAATAGATTTGTCACTCTGGATTGGAACTGACTTGACCAGACCTGGACGACTTGTCAGCATTCATGACTTCTTTTGAGACTCACGAACGAAAACCCGGGCATTTGGAGAGAAAATCCACATCTGTGGTTTTCTTACACTACATTAGACACAATAACTGTCACGCAATCCAAAATGTTAGTTTGGTATATAACAATGACTAGAACTCGTAAAGGGGTAGAATCAGCCTGGATTAGGATAAAAACAAAAATAAAATAACAAGTGCAGTGGTGATGGAAATAATAGGCAATCGACAATAACATGGAGGAATAAAAGACCAAATCAGGAAATTGGAATTTTGTTGATTTCGATAATATTCTTATGTACATAATTTTTGAAAGTTAGAACAGTTTTTCACTTTTTTTTGCCATTTTGATGTTCTAGTTATTCCGGTGTGATTAAACTTTACGAACTGTTTCTTCTCCAGTGGGAGACATTGAAAAGTGACCTTCAGGGTTTAGAATCTGTGAGATGAGGACATCAAAATTATTTTTATTGCTGATTCAGTTTCCTTGAGTTTGATAAATAAAGGGGTAGAAGAGAGAAATGATTGTTGGACTGATTATCCGGAAGGTTGGACATTTGACAAATGAGGTTGTGAGAAACAAATGATGTCCGAATGTGCATTGGACTGAGTCCATTACAAGAGTTTACCCCTTGTCCTCTTGGGTCCAAGGGGTTGGAGACGACGATCCGTATCTATCCGTGTCCGTGTGTCCGCCGCGGACCATCAACTAAATTGCTCGAACTCCTTATCCAATTCACACAACTATTTGTATTCAACAAACCTGTCTATTCAATCCATTCCGTCCAACCCAGCACATTTTACAAGACAAACTGAGCACAAGAGTTTTATCTTCATCCCGAGACGGATGTCCGATATCAGAACCAGTTTTCTCCAAAATAAAATATGTTGCAGCCCACGCAAATTTAATTCCCAGGCCATCCTGTTGTTTTAAGAATTCCGACCTTTCCACTCCGACTTAATTGTCGAAATCGGTGCAGGATATGCTGTCCTAGTAGTCGGAGTTGCAGGTCCACGACCATGTATAAGTGACAAACGACGCCGTAACAAGAGATCCCCGAACACAGCTAAGCGGCAAGGGCTGCCTCACACTGCAATCGAGTAATTTGTGGCCATTATCACAATTTTTGAGGTCAGAGGAATCCGTGACGCATTCAGTACATTTCACCCATGTATTTCTAGTACCCAGACGGTCGATCATCTCGGGGTATGACGTTCACAAAAGTTGTTCAGGAGGTCAATGGCTACAACATATCTAAAATGCAGCCAAATCCAACAGCCCAATTTTTACAGCAAGGAATGTACGGTGTTCAATGCATTGCACTCTTTCGCATACTTTGTATGTTTGAATGCTTGGAGTAGTACTCTAAAGAAAGAACAAACAAACAAACATACAAACATTAAAATCCACTTTGACTGGAACATAAGGTTGGATTGTGGGAGAATATTCATTCACAAGGGAAGACCACTAATGGAGTGACTTTTCTACTCGAATGACCACCACTCGCTTCCTTTCTCAACTTTCACCCAAGAGCTTTATGCTGTTTTCCCTACAAGTTAGTTGAATTCCCAAAGGACAAGTCAACCGCTTCACTTACCCCTTTTCCTAGTCCATTCCAAATGACCGTTAAATTTGAAGTAATGATAAATGAGCGGACATGGGTACAATAAAATAATATAGGAAATTGTTTTTAAGGTCCATCCAGATTTGATTTCGGGAGCCAAATTCTGTTCTGGAAGTTAATTTGGCGATAGAATATACTAATATGAGAATTACCAATTTTGCTTAAAGGACACGATTCTCTCAGACGGTCTGAGAGATGAGTCAGACCGGACAAAGCTAATACTCACTGTATTGCCATTCCAAAATATTGAGTAAGAACTTGAGACAGAATTTCCTCTTCTTGAGGTTTTTCCATAACTAGGATAAAAAATGAAATCGACGAATCTTTTATTTCACAAGTATAGGAGTAAGAAAAAATAAACTTACGTGTTAATTATGGTTTACTAAAAGCATTCTCAGAATTTTGATGGGAACCTAAATTGACGAATAAGAGAATTAATTAGAATTCATAGAAGCACTACACATAATCGAATACCTCAAACGAGATGAGCAAATTAAGTTTTCCATTGATTTTATCTCTCATCGTCTTTTGTCTTGGGCAATCGCCCTCCACTCGATTCCATACCAAAATTTGAATTGGGAATAATTAGAAGTTTTTTAAATTCCAACTCCCACCAATTGAAAATAAATTAGGACTAGAATTTGTTTAGTCAATTAAAATTTCACTAGGCTGTAGAAATTCCAATTCATTGGAGATTGAATGCAAATTAGCTGGCGGGTGCTAGTATTATTGTCTAACCCTTTACATACACTACCGCAACCCAAGCAATTAACAACGCATTGTTCCACTTACCCTAAAATCCTATCCTTGATTAGTATTTCATTTGCACTAGAGAGCATTGGAATAAATTGAATTAAATATCAAAATAGATTCACCCCCTGGTATCATAAAAATTTTGCAAGGTGGTTCTATCGTCAAATACCCAAGGCACCACCAAACAGAGGGGAAGAAACATGCACTACCCTGTACATTATTTTGTGATATTCAACTCATCTCCTTAGAGTGTATTTCAAATGTTCTCGCGGTACAGCTGAAGTGGCGTCCAGTCAAAATCAGAATCAGAATCGGAACCAGGAGTAGGACGCGATGACATTTATGAGATGAATTTAAGTTATGAAAATGAGACTTCCGTCCGGCACCACTCGAATCAATGTTCAAAAAGGATCATTCCGGAAGATGACTCACTTGAGACTAGACACCGATTCGGGGACACTTATTACAACACAAGCCGTCATGAATTCTGACAATGATGAGAGGTGGACGTGTGGACGAAACCCGGCGGAATACTTTATGATAACGACAATCGTCTTGTCAACCCATCGTCAGTTTCGTCATCGTCCCGTCCGCGTCCCTGCCCTTTTTCCTCTCAATGAAATGAATGAAGAAAGCAAACAAACATAACATAAACATTTCGATGAGGACCATTGACATTTATGGATTTTCTCAATTATTACTTTTTCGAATACGGAACAAACGGCATTCCATTGTTAGGATTATTTGCAACGGGTACAAATTAAATTTTATTTTTACTGCTTTCTCACATTCTCCGCCTCTAAAATGAATTCAATTGAATTCAATTGAATTGGAGCATGGCACTATGCATACATCCATGCATGCATGCTTCGACCATCAAATCTTTGATACCCGGGTGACATGAAAATTTTGTGTGGTCCATGTACACGTAGTACATACATATTGAGGGTTGAAACTACGGCGGAAACCAAATAAAGTTTAGTGGGTCCTTCGTCGTCTAGTTTATGTGACGGGTTTACGGTGTTCGACACCTCGGAGGAAAAATGCCCGAATGATTCTCAGCGGGAGAGAAACCCGGGTGCTTTTGCAATTTGCAATTGCGAATAAGCCAAAGAACTTATAGTAATAATCGGACCGACCCGAGTGTTATTATGGGTTCGGGCGTCTATATTTTATATATGTATGTAAACTGTCAGACTCATATCAAAAATTGTGGTGATGGAAACATGAGAGCATCTGGCCTGGCCTTTGGTTACCCCTTGGAGTTTGATTCCAATTTTCCATGAGCGAACTTGCCATGTCGTATTATTATTATTCTCATCTTCTTCCTCATGATAACAATAATAGTATTATGGAGGCCGAAATCTGGTGTCATAAACTAAACTCCCAGAAAATTGAACTTGTCGCTGTGGTGGATGTCGTGTCTGGCTTGTATCAGATGATACTTACTTTCAGCGTCTGCGTCCGACTGCAGTTTTATTTTCTTCCTGAAGTTCAAAGGTTATGCGAAACGAACTTTGACTTATTGTCATCATTACGTTAGGAATTCCAATGCCCTTTCGTAAATTAAAAAGCGTAAGGTTCGGACGAATATTTACGAGCATTATTCCGAATGTATTGACGTCCGTGGGGTCTGCTGCAACTGAACATACTCATACTAAT
>JAQGCA010000166.1:0-40007 GCA_034698945.1 Protaphorura quadriocellata | reverse complement strand
CATCTTCCGATAAGATTACCTTCCTAATCCTTTATTTTTAAAAAAGGAAGATGCCAACCCGGATAAAAATAAGTGAGCTCGATGTATACCCCTGTATACTACTACTTACCCGTAAACGAGAAGCTCCTTGTTTTAATTCTATATTCAATTTCTCAAATCTCTCACGGAGAACTCCGACGTCTTTTCTCATGGAGTTTTGCACATCCGATGGAACCAAGTTGAGCATACGGGTATAAGCTTCCTCAATTAGAGACAGAAGGTGCTGTCCTTCAGTTAGTCTTGTGGACACAATCTGAAATTAATGTTTATGAAATAAAATTTAACTACTGATCGAGGTTTATTGAGGCTATGTATTTTTGTTTCCGCACCGTTATGGTTTCCAACTTTTCCTTTAGAGAATTCTCATCTCCAAATCCGGCACAGTCCTGAAGACTTCCCTCAGCCCTTGTTAACCATTCATCTAATTCTGCTTTTGGTTTCAAAAACTCGGTATGATCCAGCATCCCTTTTTGAATCCTCGAAATTAGAGACTGCAAGACCAAATTGTAAAAATGTTTAAATGCATTTATATAATAAATGAAGAAAAGAAAACATTACCTGAACTGCGGTTGAAAGTGTGACGAATCGGGATTGTAAAGTTACAGCTTTGTTTCGCACTTCAGGTGAGGCACTGATTTCAAATAAAGTTTCGCACTTGTCATTTAAATCTTCCAGAGGCAACTTGTGTGATAAAACTTCAGCCAGGAGTTTCTATAACCGGAGAGAGTCAAATAATTTATATTAAATTTATTAATTTTTAATTTCAACTGATTGTACAAAAATTGCTCACCTGGCATCTTTCCAAATCAGCCGGGGTCGTCTTACTTGCTTCCGGTTCTGCCTTGAGTTTCGCTTCAGACTTGGACAACAAGCTTTGGACGTGTTCACAGAAATTGTCGAATTCCTTCCATCCGTCGATACATTGTCCCAAGTTTCGTTGTGAGTCTGAACCTAAAGACTTCAGGTTGTCTAACTCCGCTCTTAATTGGTGACACTCATTCGAAATTGTGTCTTTTCCGTCCGGATTTAAACCCTCCATAGCCTTTTCACCTAATTCCTCAGTAAGTGTGACCATTGTTTCGCCTAGTGATAATGACTTTTTTTAAAAATTTCAGTCTAAAATAAAAAATACTTATTACTCAGAAGGGACAGAATTTACATGTAACGAGGACAAGGGGTCGGCATATTTCTTTTCTCGTTCTATAATGTTTTCCCGGGTTAGGAAACAAAAAAAAGTTAAAACTCGACTGCTGAAATGATAATTGCGACCAACTAAATTGTTGTTTGAAATAATGTTTCGTAAAACATGTCCGAATTTGAATTCAAAAAAATATTTTCACAATGGGACACTGGTTATTAAGTTTCTAGGCACTGAGGAACACAATTATGATTTTGATACGCGTTTATGATTTTCTCGCTTTCGAGGAAACCCAAACAATTAAAAAAAACTACACCGACCCTGGGTGTAAGGTTGGTTGTCGATAATGTCCCTTGTTAGTATGTAATTTCACACACCATCATTCAATGACAAAATACACTTCTCCAAGTCCTGCAGTCTATTATGTACGGTCGCCCTTTCCCCATGTGAGTCTGCAAATTGTTGCAAGTCCAGACGAATTTTTCTGAGGAAGGCCGATGTCTTCAATAATTGCTGCTTGTAATTATCTTGATCTTTGACAACATTCTCCATTTCGTTAATACTGGATTGCAACCAACCAATCAGTCTTGCATATCTTTCTAATACTGGGCGGTAATTTGCTTTCGCAATTTCTGGCAAGTCTTGAATTTTAGCTTCAAACTTCGTAAATGATTCCCCTTGAGCCACGACCTCCTTTCCAATGCCCTTAAGTTTATCCAACGTAGTCTTCTTATCAGTAACGTCAGCATACTGCGCTTCCGCATTTCCGACATTGCATTTGGATTCAACTTCTTCGAGCCATTCTGACAGATTCTTGTGAGCCTTTAAAAAGTAATCATTTCTCATAAAATAGTCCTACATAAAGACATGACCGTTGATAGTTGAGATTTGGCTCTTTCGTTCGTAAACTAAAGGTCACAATCCTTAAATAACCCTACTGTGGTGACCTCCTGAGGTCAAAGCAATTTTTGATATTAGATGGTCACGAAAGCTGACAAGGAAGGTACACCAAGTGTCGAGGGCTATGCTACTTTGAAGACCATCCAAAATAATGGTGTTGTGCAAAATATTAGACCGGAGAAATCATATTTCGAATTTTCGAAATTTTGAAAAAAATTATTTTATCAAAGGTCTTTGTTTTCTGATTTTTTCAATGTTATATCCCATAAGAAAAATCCCAAATAAATTTGGCGTTTATATTATGTGAGGCATGAGTTAGGTTTTTACTACTGTCATTTGCCTCGAAATTCAGTCTGGGATATTTCTTATGGGATATAACATTGAAAACATCTGAGAACAAAGACTCCCCCCTTTGGTCAATTAAAATTTTTTTTTTTCAAATTTCAAAAATTCCTTAAAAATCGAAATTCGATTTTTCCGGTCTAATATTTTGCATAACACCATTATTTTGGATGGTCTTCACAGTAGCATAGCCCTCGACACTCAACTCGACCAACACTTGGTGGACCTTCCTTGTGAGTGTGGAGTGTAGACGACTAGATTCAATAAGCACATATCCGGACGAAAACTGAAAACGCTCATCTACTTACACAATAAAATATATATTACTAGTAAACCTATGGTTCGAGAACGAACCAGAGGGATCCATCTAAGCAAAGAAAAGAGAAGAGAAGCCCATTTACAATTCTCTGCAAATATCAGGGTAAAGTGAGAGGGAGGACGGTGAACATACAAAATCCTTGGGTCATGGATTATATTGATATAGTTTTTACAGTGTTTTAATGTAACATCCATCCAATGAAAATTAAATTCTTTAACTGTTTGGTCCAAGTATATGAAATTAATAAAATAATATCTGCCTCTGACTATGATTAGTGAGACGGATTTCTTACGAGCTCTGTTCAATGCCACAACGGGCCAAGCAATTCAGATAAATTCCACTGGCTTCGCAATTCCCATAAGGATCTGTTGATGCCTTTATGAACAATTCCTATATTCTACCACTAACTTACATTGTAAAATTCCTCCAAAAGAGTGACTCGTCCATTCAATTTCTGGCGCAACTCTTGTACTTCAGACATCACTTTCTCGACTTCGTTTTTAAGAATATTGGTGTCCTCTTCGATTTTTGAGGCCCCACTTGGTTCTGTTGCAAGCATGACCTTTTCCTTCAGTTCCAATACATATCTCAGTTTATTTTGCCCTTGCTCCAATGTTTGCTTCAGTCCTTTCACAGACTGTAAACGGTTATTGGCTTCTGTTAAGTCGTATGACAATTCAGACAAATTTGACAGTTTCTCTCGTAGTTTCTCCACCCAATCCAGACATTCTGACGATAGTGAATTGTATTGTTGATGTTCCTGAATTTATCACAAACATTAAAATTTTAAAAATCCATACCGGTGCAGAAAAAATTGATACGTAAACTAAGTTTGATGCATTTTCTTCTTAAAATAACGTTGGTCTGTGAGTTTTTAGTTAAAGCATTTTTAAATTAAGTTTCCTTATGTTAAAAAAACAGTTTTGCCAATTTATTAAAGATATCATCTACTCTTAAATCCGTTTATTTAAGAAAGAAGTTTATTTTCGTGCAGCTTTAGGGAACGTACTTTTCCATTTTTCACACACCATACAACTAAAATGTTTTTTGTACCTGATATTGAAGTTCGAGACGTCTTATGACTTCTTTCGCTAATGAGAGCAAAGCGTTGAACTTTGTTGAAACTTGAGTGACAGCATTAGAAATACGAGAATCAGCACAGGTTTCTAGGAGTTGTTGTGCCTTCAAATTCAAGTTATCCAACTCTTTCTGCCAATCAAATACTGATTGTAATTCTTGTTGGAATTGTTCTAAAGCTATTTTCTTATCAGTAAGAGAATTTTGAAGTTTGTGAAATGATTTGACTCCAGCTTCGGCTTTAGCCAACCATTCCTCGGCTTCACGGTATTGATCTTCCCATTCTCCCCAACTGACAAGGCCAATTTCAAGAAGCTGTTGTGTTCTGCCCAAACTTTCCCTGTATGATTTAAAAATTTAAATATGAAAGTAAAGAAACTATAAAAAAATTAAAAGGAGAATCAATGAATTAATTGATAACATTTCCTTACGAATAATTGTCAAACTCCTCTTGAAGAACAGCGACTTCTTCCTCAATTATATCTCTGTCCTCATCATCAACAACATCACAGGCATCGTTACCTTTGGCCAGAGCAAGGTCAAGTTTACCTTGACCAATTGAAACATCTGACTGCAATACTTTCAGTTGTGCAATCTTTCCAGATAAAGTGTCCCGGTCACCCACAGGTTCTGATATCTTAGTCAGCTTTTCTTTAGCAATACGAATCCACGCCATAAAATCGTTCGCAAGATCCACAAAGGCCTGTCGATTAATACAATTTCGGTCAAATTTCAAGAGAAAAGTTAAAGATAGGTCCTTTAGTTAATGTTGCGGATTCTTTCAACCAGGGGACGAAAGTTTTGCTTCGGGGTTATCGCGCTGAAATTGTGTTGAAATTGTGTAATTACAGGGGAGCCCAAATTCTTCCTCTACAAATTCCCTATTTGTGAACTCCTAGTCCACAACTGTAGTTACTAAAAAGAATGCTTCTTGAACCCTTCCGTTCCGATTGGGAAGGTTATATAAAAATTTCGGAGCAAATCGTTAAAAAGCATCCCGCGAAAACGAACTTCAATTAAAAAATCATGAAAATAATATTTTTAATGGACTCGTTCTAACCATTAAGATTTTTATATAACTTTCCAAACTTCGAAAGGGAGAGGGAGTGGGTTCCAGAAGCATAACTTGTCTTAAAAGTTATTGTTGTGGTCTCCACAAGGAGCGAAAGCGTGGAGGACCATTTTCTGCCGCACCCTTCACTAAGTCCTGGGAAATTGCTTCCCTTAAATAAAAAAGCTCTGCAAGAATAACTAACCTGGTGGAGCTCAACCATTTCTTTCTGCTTCGCGTACATTTCCTGAGCTTGTTTCGATAAGCTTTGATACTTGGAAGAAATTTCGGACGCCGGGGCCGCTTGCATAAGATTTCCAGCTTTCGTTGTAACAGATTCAATCATGGGCTCAAGGGAAACAATATCTTGAACAATGGTATTCGTAGCCCTCAATGTCGCCTTTCTGTCTCCGATTGACAAAGAGCTCATACCAGGTGCAGACACCGCTCCTTTCTTTCCTTTCTTTTGCTCTGCTGCGACTTGTTGAAGTTTTGCTTCCCTATCGCTAATCCATTGCTGGACTTGGGAATATGAAGAATTGTAGTCTGCCCATTGCAATAAATTGGACTCAATGGTAACTTTAGCAGTAGCTATTTTCTTGACAATTTTATCCCATTCACTTTGAATTTCTTTCATTTGATCATTTATAGTGTCTCGTCCGTCCGATCTTGTATTTCGTAAAGCTTTCTCTCCCCAGCTCACACAAGCGTGAACCAAATTTTGCCCTTCTTCTTGATGATCCATCAAGTCCTATTCATGTAAGAAAATTTTAAGTTAAATCAAATATTCTAAATCAACAATAAATCAAAATGTCGGTGGTATATTTATTTCCCACCTGAACTTTCTCCAAATTCCCCTGTAATCTTTCTTTTTTCGAGTTAGCATTTGATTCCAAGCATTCTCGAATAACTTCCCGAGCATTTGCAATCCAATCCTGAGACTTTTTGTAATTTGATATAAATTCCTCATGTTGTTCCAAGTTTGCCTCTGCTTTCTTCAAGACATCGTTACCCATATTCAATTGTACCTGTGAATTTCAAAAAAGAAATTTATTTCTTCAATTCGGTAAAGCTCTCAAATCAAATTTGAGCATCATAATATTATATTCACCTGATAGCGTGAGTTCAGTAGTCGAAGTTGGTTTGCTATATAACTCTCCAGATACGAGGCAAGTAAAGGAGCGGAAGATTTATTGAATTTATTCATTTGGTCCTGTCCGTTTACTAACTTGGCAATTACTTCTTTAATATCCTCAACTTGTTTCTTCTTTTCCGCCACTGTTCCTGACATCGTTGTTTTTGTAGCTTTTACCAGAATATCGCACTGTTGTAACCAATCAGATAATTGTTCATATTCTTCCTTCCAATCTCGAAGTAATGCGACCACAGAATCCAATTGACTCTTCTGTTGTTCGATTTCTTTGAAAACACTTTCAAAACTCTCATTCAAAGCACGGCATTCAGCTTGAATAGTATTTTTCCCTGACTCCGAAATACTGGCCATCGCCACTTCCGCAGATTGCTGAAGTCTCTCAATCAAAAGACTTCCTTGTGGTTTCTTATTCATCAGTGACACGAATGCAGCATTTGCAGACTCAACATCGAATAATTTGTCACCCAAAGAACGTTGTCTCAAGGATGGAATTTTTTCTCTCGCTCTACTCAGCCAACCCAAGAGCTCGTCATGTGCCTCCTTGTAACCCTTATGGTCTCTAAACTGAATCTCACGTTCATTCCTCAATTGCTTAACTGTGTTGTAAGTTTGATCAAATTTCTTTAGAACGTCTAATGCTTGAGCAGCCGCAATTGTTTGTTGTCCACTCGAGACCATTTCTGCCGCTTGAGCATTCAGAGATTCCACTTCATGTTTCTCACAACTTAATTTTTCTTCCAAAGTCTAAAATCGACAAGTCCACAATTTCATAAAACAATGACCTTAAAATTATATTAAAAGATACCGCTGACACCTTATGAAAATCTGAACCCTGTTAGATTTGGCTGCGCTTATGATATGTTGTAGAAGTGTAACTGCGTAGCTGACAGAAATAGAATCCGCCGCATGGGTATATTTCTCATAAGGTGTGTGCGGTGTCGGTATCCTTCGCAATTATTAATTAGTTCATAATTACCCTAATTGATTCTAACTGTGCTCGTTTCTCTTGCATTGTCGCTACAAATGGAATCACGTCTTGCAAAACGGAATCCGCGTAGTCAACAGTTTTACTCAATTGCTGAATTTGTTCCAAAAATCCTGCCCAGAGATGAATGTTTTGATCCAGTTGATTCTTCGTCTCCAACATTTTTGCAGCTAGAAAACTCCACTCTGATTGAAGCTTTTCAAGTGAGTCATTAATTTGTTTGTGACCTTCCGGTGCTGTATTGGACAAAATAGCTTGAGCTGCTTCTACGATTCCCTGCACTTTTCCGTAACCATCGTCTTTGTAAAGTATCAAGTCCTGCAAGCATATTTTAAAATAAAATGTCAGGCTATGTAATTGCGGAGTGAACAAGAATATAAGCCATTTCACTGACATGAATAGCTTCAAGCTTCCCCTCTAGATCTTTCTGTGAAGTGGCACTCAAATCTGAACAGTAAGACAATTTCTTTTTGATATCTTCTAACCATCGTTCACAATCCCTGCGCTGTGTTTCAAATTCCTGATGTGAGCTCACAAAGTCTTGCCACCTGCTGGTCAATTCCTGAGACAAAAAATGGTAGGTTTTTAATTTAATTCAAACAAATTTAAAAAACGGGATTACCTTAACTTTGTTGCACACTTGCTGGTATTTAGCGGTCAACTCAAGTGCTGACGCTGAAGATGACCTTGACGGCAATGCTTGTCTTTGCAGATTCAAAGCCTTTTCCGAAATAGTATCAACTTCGATTTCTTGAGCTCGGACCTCACCTTGTAATGTCTACAGTTTTAAGAATTAATCAGTAGAGGTTGCGATTATAAAAGGGTTCTTTACTAGTCATGTAATAATTTACCTGTAATATATTGAGTTGTTCAATTTTGGTTACGAGAGTAGGCTTGAGATCAACGGCGTGTAATTTTCCCTCAGCTTCTTTGAGCCATCCCATGCACTGGTCCTTATCTGTTTCAAATTCATGCCATTGACCCAATCTAAGTTGGAGGGCTTGAATAGTGGAACTAAACGAGAGTTAAAATTTAGTTGGTGATGTGTCATGTGCTGTACTTACACTAAGAATGAAAATAAAATTTGGAGACTCACTCAATACAGGAGCGAAGAGCCTCCCATTCCTGTTGCGATGTGTCCAATTGGGCTCTAATATTAGCCTGGCCATTCTCGATAGTCCCAGGTAAAACTTTCTCACCCAACCTACGAATTTCTTCAACTCTGTACACCTCATCAGGCAGAGACGCTTTCAAATTCTATTCAATTCGTTAGAAGAAAAATTAATTTTGACTAGAGAGAAAATCATTAATTAATGTAGGAAAGTTTAGCTAGGAAACCTTAAGTTTATTCAAATTGGCGTGGAGAGTGATTCTGTCTTGATTTTCATCACTCCACATAAGGACAGTATTATTTGTTCCTTCCAGCCATTCCTGTGCATCCTGTACTGCCTTAACATATTGCTGATGGTTGCAAACAATCCCTTCATAATCAGCAACACATGTTTCAGCCTTCCCCAAAATATTTTTATATTCTTGAGCCAAATTTGTAGCAATCTGTACTGCTCCCTCAGAATTTTCAGATAGTTGTGTGGCTTTATCTTTCAATTCAAATACATCTTGTTGATGAGACATAATATCTTGTAGTAAATTTCGATATTTTTGAAGCTGAGATCTTTTCTCGTCCAACGTTGTTTTCAACTCGATTTCCTTCGGAAGCCTGGCCAAAATTTCTTGTAACCAATTCTTTAACTTTAATTTACTCTCCTCGAATCCTGACCATCTGAAAATCAACGAAATTAAATATCCATTGTTAGAAAAGAATTACTTGTATTTATGCTTCTGACTAACCTATTTTTCTTTGTGTTCATTTCTCTTTCCAGTGATGACAGATCGTCATAATGTGAATCAAAGGCACGCTGGAGTTCTTCAAGTTGTGACCGTATAACTTCTGCACCATCAGATCCAGTGGCGGGGTATAGAATTTCTGCAGCTTCTTGAACAGATGTAAGTATTGCTGCTGCCGAACTACGTCCAACTAGTAGTTGCCTTATGGTTTGAAGTTTAGTTTCCAAGTCTGCTTGACTACCACTTGTATCTCGGGACCCTGCGGCCTTGGCTTCGGAATTTTTTAAGAAATCCAAAAATTTTGCATTCTTCTCTCTGAAATTTCTATGATTCTGCACAGCTTGTTCACATTTTTTCAAAATTTCCTAAGAGTTCATTCAAAATTAATTAATTAATGATATGACTAATTGGCAAAAAGTTCATTCCTACAAACCTTTGAAGTCACTTGGATAGCTTGAAATCGGGATGCAATTTGTTGCACACTTGTGTTCACTCGGACGTCTCCAGTTGACTGAGCTAAGTCAGATGCATCATTTCCTAATTTCTCAAATGTGGCTTCATTTTCCTTCACATTTCCTAAAAGTGTCTGTAGAATATGATACCGACTGATTAGCAATGGGATATTACAAATGAGCCGATTTACAGGGCGGTCCACAAAGAGCGGCTCGGATATGAGCAACCATAAAGCAGAAACGCATTGAGCAATCTTCCCAAGGCAGTCCATTGGAAAGTCCATGCCATTTTGAATACGAGGAAGCTCATCTTGTTGGACATTTCTTGGCTACAGTTTTAGTGCTAACAGTGGGATGACCTATCGATCCATTAGGTTTCGAGATTAGCTGAATCGTGTTAAAAACTATGAAGTCTATCCAATAAGACCAATCCCGCCAAATAATCGGCAACGCACCGCCAGGGTCACTCAAATCCAACCTAGATTTTCTGGGCCACCCCGTATTGCTTGAAACGAATGGAGTATCGGTGAACAGCCGACACTACGATATAGCCAATAATCTAACCACAACGAATACGACATTACAATTAGTCAAAGTCACAACTATTGTTAAAATTGTGCTGCCTACAAATTATTAAGACTATGTTAATTGTGCAGTCTAGGACATCAAATGACTACTCAGAAAACAACAATAAGGTACACATTTAAGGCTATCGAGAAGCCTTACTTGCTGCACGTCATCAGCAAGCCGAACAAAATCCTGGACGACTCTACTCCTGGAATCTACAATCTTTGAAAAATCCTGTCAACAAAGCAGCAAAAAATAATTCATTCGTCCTTGGAAGACAAAAAAATAAATGCGTCAGAGCCATTTATGGCTTAAGATATGGGCGTGCGCTGATCTTGTGGCCGCCAGTGAAGTTTAGGGCACCAAAAAGAAGATCTAAAAAAGTAGCGAAACTTCAAAAATTATAAATTTGAAGAATAATATCAAACAATGCGAATGCTATTGTATTTGTGCGCGTATTAAGCTAAATTCAAAACAAATCATGAGTGAACCTTCAGGAGAGCTCAAATTCTTAAAGCAGCATTTATCACACTAAGTCTTTGGCCACAGAAAATAATTTCACTCTTTCTAAATCGAATACCACTAAATCGGATGCCCGTATCAAAACAGAATAGCAACAGTTTGTATTATGTCCAAGTAAAAGTAGTAATGTTAGTACGACCGTACCTGATATTTCTCATATTGTGCTTCCTTCTCGTCCAGAGTGTTACTTAAGGTGTAATCCTTCAGTGAAGATTCAGCTTCATTAAGCCATAAAACAATCCGTTCGAGTTCATCTTCGTAATCGCCCCATTGGTTCAATCGATCTTCAAGTGTGTGTTTAACGTCTTCCAGTTCAATCAATAATTTATCGTGGTCAAACCTGGAAAAAAATTTTTTTTATCACTATAATATTTCTCGCGCTCTAGAATGCCGACTTTGATGAATAAGAATTACTTACTTCATGTTATTTGCGTCCCTTTCAAAGGCTTCTCTGGCCCTTGGAGGAACTGCTTTGGACATTTCAGCCAACATAGTGTTCAAGGAGTCCAGTACTGCTTGACCTTCCCCAAGGGTGCCTTGAAGCTCCCGCACACGCTGAAGCCTAGTTTCCAGCGCAGGTCTTCCACCACTATAATCTGAAATAATTAAATAAAAATCAATCTCGGGAATCGGTCGACCAATATCTCAGAAAACGAACAATATAGTAGCAAAAACGATAGCATCGCTAAATTTTAAAAAAAAAGACCTGTTCGCTTCGATTTAACAAAAGCCCTCATTATGTGTTCGTCGAAAACCGTTAAAGAATTCGACGTTGACGAGTCTTTTCATGACGGTTTTTATTAAGCGCTCGTCAGAAAGCCACGCTCATCGGATTTTAAAGCGAAATAGCTCTCAAGGTCCCCTATAGCCTATAAGGTTCTCAACACAATGCGTACCGTATTTCCTCTAATAGAACTATGTCTCTATTAGAACCCAGGTACTTTCCCTACTTTCTGCAGGCACTCGTATGGAGAAAGTGGAGAAAGTGACCGACCTGTAGTCAAATTTTACAATAGAACCCCTGGGTTCTAGTAGACGAAATATGGTGTCTCCACACTTCTCCTGTGTTCTGCTGCAAGGGCGTGGCAAACGTTTAAGCACCGTAAATCATTCTGATGTAAAGTCATTTAGCTCCTCAAAATCAAACCAACTTAATGTCTAAGCCTCAAATAAAATAGAATTTGGTCACCTAGCTTGTTTCTGATTTCTGACATCATTTTGATCTGACTACCTTTTCTAATTAAATAAGATTCAGTCAGATATCCAATTCTGCTTCGAAATTATTTTCACGTCAGATCAAAGAGACACTACTTTTAGAAATTTAACAAAGACTTACTCGCACATAAGCCGAGTTGCTCCCTCATGTTATTTTGCCAGTCCTGGAGTTTCTTCTGTGCATCATTGCGATGTTGTATGGAATCTAAGGTTTCCTCCATACCAGTAATCGAGACGAGCAAATTATTGAGTAGTGCTTCATAGCGCGAACTCAAATTGTCAATCGTTTCCTGTAATTCGGTCGGGTTTGGTCCTACGTTGCGTTGAATGAGTCCTTTCGCTTTTTCCACGACACCTTCAACAACTCTTCGGTGTGAAATACAATCTTGCAGATGAGTTTTTAATTTCATTAATTTCGAACGAGTGTCTTGGACAGAAAGCCAATTGGGTTGTTCACCCGAAGTTGCTTTCTCTTGTGCGGCTAGCCAAGTTAAAGTTTGTTGTAAATGTTCGTGATATGCAGCCCATTGTTGAGAGTCTTGTACCTTAGAACCACAAATAAAGTCGAGATGTAGAAAATTAATTGTACCAATTTTTACCCCTCCAGACTCATGATCAGATTCCGTAAAACCGTGAGTTTTCTTTGTATTGTTACTGTGTGAGTCATGTTCTTGGACTTTAGTTTTAGGTTCCATGAAGTTAACAAGAATGATATTTTCGGAGCCGATGGTAACGTTACGGTATTCTTATCCTACGGTCAAATTTTAGAATTTCCATGGGCTGCTATGGTTGGGTTCCTTACAAAGGGTAAGTCCCGTGCTCCCAGGACCAAAAAATCTTTCGGGTTGATCTATGCGATTTGGAACATTTGGAACACTCTTTACTTCCGTAAATTCTTTCCGATAAAATTTTCAAGGTTGAAGCTAACCTCGAGGTAAGGAAAAGCGTGGTGAAAGTTCGGTATTAGCAGAGTGGTCTATGGGAAGACAGTAGTTAGTGCCACACCTAACACCAAGAAGAAAGTGACAAAAATTAATAATAAACGGTACGGTGAAAGTGGAAGATTAACAATGCGGTGAAAGTGGATGATTCATGGATGCAAAATCTTCCATAATATCATAATTATATTATGGTAAGATTTGGTAAGATTATTCCTTAACTATTACGGGCATAGGGGTAAGAAATCTTACCACCATGCCCGTAATAGTTAAGGGTAAGGGTAAGAATTCTTTCCTCTGGAAGATTTTGCATCCACGGGATGATTAACAATGCGGTGAAAGTGGAAAGTCAAAAATACGGTGAAAGTAGAAAGTTGACAAAAGATGAAACTGGAGAAAGGTAACAATACGGTGAAAGTGCAGTGGAAAGAAGAGCCGAGTGAACTTGAAGGAAATTGTCAACTAAATGAAGTGACGGAATTTAAGAGTTTGGACAAAGTCAACCAGCGGTTTGACATAAAGGATTACGAGATTACTAAGAGGTGATAGTTTTTATCATAGGGCAGCTAAGAAACATGAATCCTTAATTTAATGAATCCTTGGAATTTTATGTCCAAGCCCATAATTTCGACATCCTAGTGGGTACATATTACATTAAAAAGTGAACTAATGAAGTGGGTTATCAATTCGGAGTCCAATGAAAATCAATACTTTGTAATACCGGAAAGACGTGAACTTAAAGAAATGAACGAAACGCTCTCACGGATAATAAATACTTCGTTTTATACACTGACCTGCTTCTTTTGAAGATCCATGATGGATGTATCACTTTGATCGTAACGCTCTTGTAAAGTCCGAAGTTCTTGTCTAATTTTGTCACGACCGGCTGCAGATGTGTCTGGAAATAGTTTTTCCCCAAGGGCAACTGCAACGTTTATCGCGTGTAAAACTTGTTCTTTCTCATTTGAGAGCGCTTGCAGTTTCTTCGTTCTTCCTTCCAAATTTACGTCTTTTTCTAGAACTGTGAACTTGTCTATAAATTGTGATAGCATATTTGCGGCGTCATTAAATTTTTCTTCGTACGATTGATGATCATCAACAATTCCCTGCCACCGATTGACCACCTCTTTGCTCAAAACATGGAGCAACTGATATCTATTACTGATTTGTAGGATTAGCGGCTTGATTCGTTCGACATTGCTTGTACGAAGTAAGTCATTGGACTGGTCTAGAAAAGCATGAACACTCTGTTCATTATCAGTAACAATTGTCCGTTGAGAAATGAAATTTTTAAGGGCATCGTTTTTCTCTGCGAGTGTAGCATGAAGCACTTGAGCTCTGAAAATGGATTCCAATTGACGGAACCAATGAGTATTGGTTTGCAAATCCTTTTCAAATTCTTCCCAGTGTTTCAAAACACCAGCAAGTTTTTCTTCTATTATGGGAAATCTTGACAAATAATTGGAGTGAGCCTCGTTTGCGGATGTTATACTCTCTTCAATAACTTTGGATCCTGGTTCAGAAGTCATTGTTGAAACACGATGAAATATTTCAGCGGCTCTGTTAAGAAACCTTTGTCCTTTCTCACTCTCTTCTTTAAGATTCCTGACTAGTTCAATTCGTTTCAAGATGTCGCCCTTTTCGCCAGTCGTAATACTCAAGACCGCCAAAGCGTCTTTTTGTTGGGCTGACCACTCACCAAAATTTTTCATTTCCTCGTCTAGCGAAATGTGATCCTCGACACTAGTTTCAAGCTTATGAAGTAAACCTTTTGACTTCTCCTTAATACTCTCAAAGAGCTGTTTGATTGAAGTGATATACACTTGTAAGGATTTGTCATTTGTTGTTTGAACAAGTTGCTGGGCTTTATCACAAACAGCTTCAACTAATGGCTGACGAGATGTAATTTCCTGATTGACTATTCGGTGACTTTGAAGTTGAGCTTTCTTTTCCTGTAGAGTAGCCTTCAGCTGGGTGTGGATATGCATGGCTTGTTCAATCCCTATACATTACCGATTTTAATTTGATTGTTCCTATACAATAACTTACCAACATTATTCCTACACAATAACTTACCAAATAGCCATTTTGTAAGTTCTTCTTGGGACAAGGTAAAATCTCCAAATTCAGACAAGCAAGTGTCGACTCTTTGTGACGCAGATTGTAAATGTTCTCCTAGGGCTTCCCAACCATCTCTCAGGAGCCTAGAAATATACGTGCAATGGTTTAGGGTATATCTTAAAACAATTAATCCGTAAATTACTTTCTTGTGAATCACCTTATTTGCTGTCGGATGACTTCACGACCATCTGGTGATGTGTGAGAGTAAAGTCGCTCTCCAGATTCAACAAGAGACTCAAGCTCATTTGTTTTTCCACTTTGTGCGTCCATAAGTAGAGAAAGGTTTGCGCGACGTTGCTGTACAAAATAGTTTTTATACAATTATAACCAAATTCACAGTAAAAAATTAAAGAAAATTAAAAGCAAAATTATTTGAATACAAACCAAATGTAAAGGACTTTGTTAGAAAATTCAGAAAAAGTCATGACCAACCTGTAAAACCGACATATCGCCCGCCGCCTCGTTCAGGTCAGCCAAATTACCCTTCAAACCGTCAATCCAGTTCAAGAATTTGGAGTGATTCGTGTTGAACAAAGTATGCTCCTTGACGTACCCCGTGTACCGATTGATCAATTCCTTTTAGGGAAAGCATAAAAATAATTAAACGTAATGATGCTAGGAATATGTAATAGCTAATTCTTAATTGTATTCTAATTCTTACACGTAGTGGAGGCGTTAAGCATTGATATCTTGATTGCAAATGAGCCACACTCGAGAGGGCGTCCTGTTTTCCTTCCATCGCTTCGGCTGCCTTTGTAAGCTGAATGAACGTTGGTTCTCTGTCGCTAATTTCTTTCGACAATTCTCGTAACTTCTCCAAGAATGCCGCCTTTGCATCAACGTTGCTTTTGAAGGATTGATCTTTTACCTTAAACCCAAAGAACATATATTAATATACTGATCTTCAATTCTACAGCTTTGTGGTGTCAAAGATACCTATTACTATCACTCACCTGAACTTCCTTTTGTTTGAGCCATTGAGTCAAATCTTCAATTTCCTTGTTGAAAGTTGCAAGTTTTCCACAAGTTTTCTCTAACGCCCCTTGTGTCTGCTCACATTTCTGCAAGAAGTCATCCCAAGAGTCTGACACGTTTTTGAGCTCGTTTGTTAAATCCCTATGACCATCTGGGTGAGTGCGTGAAAGAACTTTCTCTAATTCACTTTTACAACTTTTTAATTTGGATTTCACATCGTCTTGACTTTGAAGTAAAGTTCGATTTTGAGCAATACGTGTTTCCGCTTCCTCTTCTCCGGTTATCGGTTCCTGGGCCATCAACTGAAACTCATTCGAAACCTTGATTAATCTATCCGACAAATCTTCTAATTTCTGATTGTACGCTTCATGATCCCGAACGTCCCCTTCGGATTTTGCAACAGAGGCTTGAATCTTGGTCTTGAGGGCTTCGTAACGACCAGTCAATCCATCTAGATTTTTAAGAGCTTGGTCATCTGAGACTTCTTTGAGCTTCTGTCGATGACTGGCAATGACATCTGACCGGGACGCCGCATCTTGCTTCAGTGCTTTTCGATTTGTCAGAACACTTTTCTTTTCACGCAGATTCGGTTGTAAATCATCCAAATTCGAACATTGTTTCTCTAAGTCATCAAACCAATTTTGAAGATGAGTTTGATTATATTCCAATGAAGTCCATTGAAGTTGACTAGCTTCCATTTGTTTAAGAATTCTGCGCCCTTTGTCAATAAAGGATTCCCAACGATCCCTCAATTGTCTTGTATCTCCACGAACTGATTCCTTGCTTTCATTCGTCAAACCCGGAATGATTGCTTCCCCAGACTCCACTGCCCTCTGGAGAAGCTCGTGACCTTCCTTCGACTCCAATAATTCCTTCAGACTATTCATTTTTTCTGCATAAATTCCTTGACTTGGTTTCCCACCTGACTTGACGAAATCTTCCAATGAATTTACTGATTTGTCAGCTTCTGCAATCCACGCATTGGATTTTAGAAGTGCATCATTGTAAAGGGCAACATCTGTTTTCAATTGTTTTAATTGTCCTTGGTGAGATGTCAAAGATTTTAAAATGGCTTGCATTCGATTGTTCAGATGCAAGTTGATTTGTCCAACACGGGATTCAGGAGAAAGTTTCATTACTTTCTCACTCAAACTTAATAATTGTTGTAATTTGGGTTCAAATGTTTTTGCTTCTGTGACTAGTTTGTCAGTTTTTTCCAATTTAGTTTGAAGTTCAGGGAGATTTACTAGAGAGGCGGATTCATTCCTTACATTCCCTTCCATGCCCTTGAGCCAAGTCGTTACATCTTCTGATAAAACTTCATAATTTTCCCAGATTTTACCAAAATCGTCAACTTGCGATTTAATATGACTATGATTTCTTTCTACAAAATCCAAATCATTGATGAGTTTATTGTAATCTGACATTAAGTCATTAATTTTTGGGTAGTTCTTGACTTGTTGAAGAATGAGCAATGCTTCGTCCATCCCAGGCAAATTCTTTCTACAATCTGCTATACCTTCCTCAATTTCAGCCAATGCAGCACGTTTAGTTTGTAGAGTGTACGCGTCACAAATTGTTGCAGGATCACACCATTTTAATTTTTCAATGAGTACACCAATCAATCGTCCTGTCACATGATATTTATCCCAAAAACCTTTTTCCAAAACATTTCGTAAAGCATTTTCGTGAGCATCAATTTGTGGTAAACAGATTTCTAAACGTTTTCCTACTCCTTGCACTTCGGTCGCAATATTACTCGCACCGAAGTCAGGATATTCAGTTGTTAAATCCAGACTATGTCTCTGCAATATTTCCAATTCAGGTTTAAGTCCCTCGATATCTGCTCTAGTTTTCTGAAGCGTCAGAAGTCTCTCAACGATCATGGCTGGAGTTCCCGTACGGTCTTCACACTTCGTAATTGCCTCTTTAGCATTTGAAACTTTATCAGAAATATCTTTAAGGTTAGCCTTAAGTTTATGTTTCCGGCTTTCGTAAACTGACACAGTCTGTTCCAATTCTTTTGACAGTTTGTCAACATGCGCGAATCCTTCATCAATGGTCTTTGCGATTGCTTTCAAGGCACGATTGTCCTCATTTTCTTGTAATTTGCAAAGTTGTGCGATTTTAGTTTCAATACTCATCTTTGCATTGTATTTGTCTCCCAATTCATTTTTGTAAGCGTCCAAACGTTTCCGTACCAATTCACTGTCAGAAAATTTCTCTTGAGCTTCTTCCAGAGACTCGTATGTATTACTCAACCAATCAATCAACTCAGCCTTGCTTGCTTCAATCGCTTTCCAGAGCACCAATTGAGTTTCTAACTTTGGAATACTTTCGGTGATGTTAGCAAATAGCGCATCTTTCTGCATCTTTAGACGGCGTAATTCTTCCTTGACCGGGGCTTTCTCAAAATCTCCGAAACTTGTTACTGCGGACTTTAACTGTTCCTCTAATTGTTCACAAGAAATCAATAGAGGTTTGGATTTATTCAAGACATTGTTGCATTTCTTAAGTTGCTCAATTGTGCTTGCCAAGGTGGCGGCGTCCTTCGATGGTTTTGCAATTGCAGTCGTGTATATTTTCTCAGCCTCCTTCAATGAAGACTCAAGAGCCGTCTTAGCTTCACCATAATTTTTCCACAAAGTCACTGCCTTTTGACTTTCCTGGAGTTTCTCGGTAGTTAATGTCTGAGCTTTATCCAAATTTGCATCACACATTTGAATGATGCCTTGAACTGCAGCCCCATTCACAGGGTTTTCCTTCAAAAGTTCAGCCCCTAATCTGTGAACTTCAGCCTTCATTCTTTCAGCTTCTTTATTACGTTCCTCTAACGTATGTAATTTTGTAACGACACCCTCCATCGCCGACAATTCAACTCTTTCTGGTTTAGCAGACAAAATTGCCGCCTGAGATTCAGCAAGGTACTTTGCAATAGCCTCTTGTGCACTGCTCAACTTCCCCATCTGCACGTTAACCTTCTCTGAAACATTCTTTATCTCTCCGACTTTTGAACTGAGTTTATCAATTAAGGATTTGGCGTCCTTTACAATTTCTGCGGCCGTTACGGGATTTCCACTCAAAGCATCCCGGATGACAGTTGCAGACTTTTTACTCAGTGTGTCCAGTGATATTGCCTTTGGTTCCCATTCCTTACATTTTTCACGAAGGACAGCGATTTCCTTTTCTAACTCCTCGGTTTGTTTTGGTTCGATTGTTGAAGTTGTTTGTTTCTCTAAATGTGTAACCGAATCCTTAATTTCAGTGTACCAATTTTTGATATCTACCCATTGACTCAAAGTGTTTTTCTTGTCGGAAAGTTTGTCATCCAAATTTTGAAATTGAGATGAGACTATCGAGTATTTTTTGGAGAGTTGTGGGACAGCTTCTGGAGGGCTTTGAGCTGTTAAGCGTTTCACATCTACATAAATTTCAGAAATATCAGGCTTGTGATCTCTGTGCTCTTGTGACAATGTATTAATTTGTTGAAGGGAAAACTCTAATCGTTCAAAGTATGTGTCGTCTTGAATATTTATATTTCTTGTAAATTGGTCCATCCATAATTCCAGGTCAGCTACTTTGGAGTCGTACTCTTGTCTACAAAATTCAAAGAAAAATTGGAATTAATTCTAGCCCAATTGGCTATACCTAGCTATTATCTGGTTTGTTTACCTGGCCATAATTAAATCCGACAGATTTGCAATTTCTGCTCTAGAACTATCTGTTAAATCAGAAAGTTTAGCTTTCAAAGCTACCAGGTTTGAAGTCAATTTGGCAGCAGCTTCTGGAGATATTTGATGAGCCAGTGAATCACACTCCTGGGTAAGTGAAAGTAACTGAGATTGCCGAGCTGAGATTTCCTTGTTCAGATCCTAAAATAGTAATTGTAAATAAAATTATACTCCCGTTCCTTTTATAATACTGTATTTTGTATAATTTATAACGAATTGATTCGCCGTAATTCGGTTCCTCTGTGCGTAGAAAATACATGCCATAGTACGCAAAGTGGGTTATCAATTAAATAGTAAGTTATCTTATCATTACATTTTTGATAGTAAATAATCACCTTCAATTTACTCTGCTGAGCTTCTAGTGTTGGGAGACTGGCTTCCGCATAATTGATTGGTTCAGCAATACTTCTCTCAATTTTCTTTACTGAATCGTCAAATTGGTTGAATGTTATCTCATAATCCTGCCATGCCTTCAGGAGGTTTGCACTTTTATCTTTCATTTGTGCTACGGCGGTCTAAGAAATAAAAAAGACGTCAAATACTATGTCCTTAAACTTGCTAAGTATGATTAACATAGAAATGATATTATACTAACTCCAACTCCGACTTACATTAACGGACACCAATTTACTCTTAGCAGCGTCAATATCATCATAGGCTGAAGCCAATTTAGGAATCTTTGAGCTCTGACTAGCTACATCCGTAAGTTCTGCGTGCTGTGATTTACAGTCAAACGCAAACTCCTGTCAACATTCATTAAATTAATTTTAAGAATATAATGAATTTTACAACGACATTCTTGAAATAATTTTTGAAAGTACTTCAATTTGCTTCGCATTCAAAATGGCCTCTTCCAGTGTGGACGGTTTCTGAACGCTTACTGCTAGCTTTACTTCTGCCTTTTCTACCCAAGGCTTGAATTCTTGCAACTTTCCTTTACATTTAGACCAGACTTGCAGAGCCTAAACAATAAGAACATTGATTATTATTATTACACAATTTGGATTACAATTAATAGTCAAATAGTAATTACTTCTGTAGATTGAGCACTTTGAGCTTGAACAGTTTCATGTAAATTAACAAATTGCTCTTTCAGTGAATCCACATCATTGGCAATTAGTTTGACTTCATGACTCTCTGCCTCGACACCGACAAGACCAAGAGCTTCCTTTTCCAGATCTTGAAGAATCTTCATTTTTTCAGCAATTTGATCTTGAAGTTCTTTTGTTTTACGAACTCTCTCCTCCGGTGGCATATCCATTGTAAGTAGTTGTTGTAGTAATTTTTGTGCATTGTTCATCCAGTTTCTGAGTTCTTCAATTCTTGATAAAATCAGAGTCCACTTTTCGTCATGACTTAGCATGTGCTTTATCTTGTCTTCCAACAGGTCTAAGATTTCGTGTAATCGTTTTTCAATTTCCTCAATTTCTCTCTCTAGCACAGGTTTCCTTTCTGGTTTTGACACTTCAATGAGACTTTCACTCAATTTTCTCAATCGTACAAGTGTGTCCTCAGTTGATACCCGAAGTGTGTTAGTCATGTCTTGTTTGGCTTTCAAATCTTCTGAGATATGTCCTGGCTCTTGTGACGTTAATTTCTTAAGCTCAATTTCAGCTGTGTCTAGGAGCTGAAGTATGTCGTCTCGCTGTGAGCGGTAGGAGATCCACACTTTTTGAGTTTCTAAATCATACATTTTTACGTTCAGTATAGTATGAAGTATGACTCGATAAAGCATTATTTGTGGTTCCTAATCTTTATCCCATCCTAAAAACTGTATATATTCTGTTAAATTCAGAACAGAATGTTATACATCAATTTTTGGAACAGGTTGTGGGGTATCGATTATGAACCTCCCTGTTTCTGGACAGGACATACCTTTTAAATGTTTCAGTCTGTCTTTCGACTGATTATAAACACTGCCCCATGTGGAGTCAAGTTCGTGAACTTGACTTTGAACAAATTCTGGTGCGTTTGGATCCTTCTGAAGATCCTTTCCTTTCTGTAGTAAACTAATTATAGTAGCTCTTTGACCTTCCAACTGCTTCAAAACAGCTTGCTGTTGTAAAATCATTTTTTCAACTTCTTCTAAACTGTCTGGATACATGTCTTGAAGTGCTGAGATTTGGTCAAACTCTTCCAGCACTTGAACAACCTAAGACCAAATTTGACCAGTTATTCGTTTTTCCTAATTAATACATAATTCTTAAAATGTTCTTACCTTTTTCATTTCCTCCCTGAAAGTATAGCACCGGGAATGAGTTTCTGTTTTGATCATGGTAACCTCAATTGTTGGCACAAGATTCTTATAGCGTTGAATCAATTTTTCGAGTAAATCCTGCTCTTTCAATGCATCCTCGTCAGCTCTCCGAGAAACAAGGGAGTCCAAAAGTTGAACTAACTGCTTCATGTCGTCTCGGCGCAAGTCAACATCTCGACAAATGCTCTTTAATTCAAAGTGAACATAAAAACATTAGAACTGTGCTAGAAAATAAAATTATTCCGATTCCACAGGGTGGTGCCTAGCCCCTTGCTCCCCCCTTGCAGCTCCAAGGGAAAAACATGAGATATCCATGAAGCTTGCAGAGAATCTAAATCTAGGGAGATATTTCACTTCAAAATCCGATCCGCGCAACAGCGCTGACCAGGGCTCAAGTAGGAATCGCCATGAAAAGATCCTTAAAAGATGGATTTTTGAGCGACACTAGGAAGAGCAAAATGATATGCGCCACCTTGAACATAGATACAAAAGTACCCTCAATCTTAACAGCTGCATGCAAGAGAAAAACCAAATGTCAAAGAAACAACATAAAAGTCAAATTAATTTAATTAAACACTCACCAGAAATTTGGCCTTCTCCGAATCGAATTGGTCAGCATCGTTGACTTCTGTCATTATACCTTTCAGAGCTAAGTCCACTGAATCCATCCATTTCACAACATCTGTGAATCTACAAATATTATAATGATTTCAATCCGAACAATTGTGGGTGCTCTTTCAAAACTCGGTCGGAAAATCTGAAATCAAAGTCGAATATATAAATACTAACAAGCCGATTACTAAAACTAACTTGGCTTTGTAGATTTTCCATTGTTCTGGTATTTCCTGTAGAATGACAGCAATATTTTTCGCCCTTTCAAAAACTGATTCATACGCACTTCTCGCTTGACTCAATTGATCCGATAACGTTCGGTCGAGCGGATGTTGGACGACAAAGCGACTTTCTATTTGGGCAAGCTTTTCCAAGCATTTTCTCGCATCAGGAGGCACATTACCTCGCTCAAAGAAATCCTGATTTAATTACAAAATTTTGGATTTTTAGATGGCACGACACACATGCTTAAATTAGTGTTAACTTACGGCATGTCTGGCGAGAACAATTTGTGCATTTTCACGTTTGCCGAGTAGTTGGTGTTCGTTACTAATTTCTCTGTCCATCTCTTTCAATAGTGCAGCCAGTGCTTCCTCTTCCAACCGGAACTCTAGCTTCGTTAAATGAATTGGTGCACTTGCCATGATTCTCTGTAATTGAAAAAAATGTATAATAGAGTCTACCACAACAAAATAAAACTAATCAATGAAACTTACATTCCACTTGAGTTTTGCTTGTTCCACGGTTTTCGCAATTTCTCCTTCCTCAGCAGGTGATACACATTGTCGTAAATCTTGACTAGCTTGAATCAAATCTTGTAACGGACGATTGTTGATTTGTTCAAAATATGACTGAGTAGGAAAAATTTAAGTTAATTCCAGAAAATAATTACACGAATTAGAGGTCACAATTTAAAAACATACCTTGTGCGCTTCTACGGTTTGCTTGGATTCTAGATTTCTTTCGTTCAGAAGTTTCTCCGCTGTATTCATCCAATCCACTACCGCATGCTTGTTTTCTTCGTAATTTCGCCAGCAACGAATCGATTCTTGCAGTTTCTAATATTATTTTCAATATTAAACATCACAACTGGAACAGGATCAAAATCAAACGACATACCTGTTCCCAAGCCCGACTATTTTCATCCACACTTTTAAATAGAGAATTCAATTTCTTCATTTGCTCGCTACGTAAGTCGACTTGCGGTCGTTCGTTCGATCCAGCCGCAGTCACAATTCCAGAAAGCAATTTATTTTTGCTATCCAACATTGTTTTGTAGTATAAAGTTTTTGAAAAGAAATGCTGACAAAATATTATAAATATTAAATTAGACTTTTTAAATTATTAATACAGTTCAAATTAAATTAGAAAGTAGTACCCTGTGCTTATCCAAAAGATCTTGAGAATGTCTCAGGCCACCGTGTAGTGTGTAAGTGCTCATTTGGTTCTCCGCCTTAGCCAGCCATTCAGCAATCTCTCGGTGTCCACTTTCAAGGGCTTCCTGTTGTGTGAGTAGCTGGTGAACAGCAGCTTGGCGCTGCGGAAGTTGTGCGCGGACTTTTACAAGACATTCTAAGATAACAAAATTATGAAACCGATTAAGGACAAAACGCAAAAGCCTATGACCTAATTTTTTCACGTTATAATCGTGATACCTTTCTCCTTTTTTATAGTTTTCATCAGTCGATCGACTTCATCTCCAGGAAGTTCAGGAAGGAGAGATTGGAATCTCTTGCTGATATCTCTCCATTGTTCATCCATGTCATCAATTTCATCTTGAATTTGCTAGAGTTCATACATATGCGTGATAAAGCATTTCCTTTCTGACATAGATTTTTTAACACCCTTGTGCAGGTACCTGTAATTGATTATTGTAAATTCGTGCCGACTCAACGCTCACAGGTTGTGGTGTTTGCAATGTCTCCTCTGCATTTCGGAGCCATTTCTGGAGTCCCGACAAGATATGAAGGAAGTCTTTCCTCATTCTTATCATCTGGCCAGCATGTTGATATTGCTTTACATGAGGAAACAGACTTTCCCATTTGGCAGTAATTTTGGCAAAATCGACTTTTAAATCGGTAATGACTGGGGTATCACATGTGGCTACAAGGAAGCTCACAGTTTCGCTCAAGAGTTGGTACTTTTCAAGCCAGACGCTGATATCCTAATTATAAAATGTGATTTTAGAGCAATGATCAAATAAAATGAGCAAATGGTAATCAACCTGGAAGTATTCCATTCGTTCATCTTCAGGTAAATGAATCATTGGTAAAGATCGGTCAATCCAGTCTTCGAGGTCAGGGGCAATGGAGTCAACTGTGAATAAAATAGCCAAAATCTCATGTTAACCCATTTGCTTTACACTCTCAACAAGGCAGACCAATTCAAATATTTGAACCAAAATTGGAATATGATTAACAACTTCTCCTCATGGTACTATAAGCACGAATTCACTTTCACATAAACTCAGGTGACCTCTTAGTTTGGACTATTTCAGATTCGTAACATTATTATACACAACTAAATTTAAATTTATTTACAAAGTACTTATTAAAACTGTGCATTGTCTTACATCGTCTCCAATGTGCGATGACTTCTTCCAGCATACTTTGAACACACCGAAGCTCCATACTTACATTTTTCCATCTCTCCCCAATTTCCCATAAAAAGTGATCCGCCGTGCGTCCTTCTCGATGATCTAAATAAAAATCCCTTTAATTATAAATTCCTGCTGAACATGGCCCCATACGTTGTATAATTTCTAAAAACACACCGATTCCACCTTCCCGCTTGTACTCGTCAATCACATGTTGCATATCAATATAGGCCCGTTGAAATTCTTGGAATATTTTGTTTCGATTAACAAAATTATTATACTGTTCCAATAGGCCCTGGACTTGATTTTGTCGACCGTACTTGATGGTCCACTGTTTCAGTCTATTTTCGACTAGAACGATAAATGCAACTAAGCAGCACTGCAAGAAGAAAAAATTCATTGAATATTGATAATTAATGTTCTTTAACTTGAAGTATTTAATTACAAACCTTATGCTCCAGAAACTTTAACTTTACAACTCGTTTGGAAGCCATGGGTCCAATACAGTTCAGTCTTGCCGTCATTGAATCAATTTGTTGTGAAGGTATGCCTTTCACAACTGGTAAATTCAAGCTGGAAATAAACTCTGAGTGGACTGTTGGAAGTTCTCCAAAGAATACCTGAAATAACAATTGTGGACACATTTTAACCAACTATTCTTTACATAAATGAAAATGTGGACAACTCTTGATCTTACTTTATGGTCTTCTATTTTTGCATTCAGGATTCGGGCCGCTTCATCGTCCATGACAGCGGGAACGTCACTTGTACTTAATAAAAGCTCTGCTTTGGCCAACCATTGTCCGATACTTCCAAACGGATGTAGAAGATGGGAGTCCAATCTCCAATGCCACTCTCTCAACTATAGTTTAATCATTTATATTTCAAAAGCCCATGCGCTGTTGAAAGTTTTCTTTCGAGGAACCCCTTACCTGAGACTCAAGTTTCTTCCACAGACTTTTTAATTGTAACCAAGCCTCTTCAGTTATACCAACCATGGTCATGGACTCAACTAATGTTTGAAGTCTCTGGTAGGGGTCAGCTTTCAAATTCATTTCTTCTTGTAAAGCTAAATAATCTCGATAATCTGAGGATAAGGCATTCGTTTGCTTCATATGCTCCATGTACTGAGTCTGAAATTGTTAAATATTATCTTAGCTAAGTTAAATACTTAGCAAAGTGTTAAGAGATTTGTCACTTCCTTAAACTCGGAGCTTTGATAATAAGGTGCCGTTTTGCTAAGTTTTGTTTATACGCGCAACATAAGACAATGCAAACGCAAGTATCAGTGAGGGGAATGGTAGGAGACAGAGAAATGACGTGCTTCGAAAGTGGCGTCACTTCTCCCTCGCCTTCCATCGCGCCGAATTCTCTCTTCCAAGAGAATTTGAGACACCTTAATCGACAAGCAAAGTTTCGACAAAGCAATTGAGATGGGTGATGATAAGCAGCCGCTTCTCCGCTTCGAAAATTGCGAAGAATCTCACCACAGGAATGGGCATAAGTTTTTCGGGAAATTTCATGAACATTAAGTTCGATTAATCACTTTCCAATATCATAATTGCTAAGTCTCATTGTAAAATCAAAAAATCTGTTTCCGTTTTCTCCTTACTACTATACCTCTAATTTGGTTCAAACTTCAAACTTTATTCTGTTAACAAGATTAAAACTGAAGTAATATAATAAAAGTTAAACACACCTTATTCATTAGCCATGTTAGTAATTCGTCATAGATAGCTTGGACAGCACTGAAAGAGTCAGCCTGAACTCTTGGCTCATTTGATTTGTGAAGAAATTGTGCAACATAGGTCATGATTGATTTCTCGTCAGGTCTAGGCACGTCGACGTCTTCCGGGTCTAGAAGCCTAGGCACGCCTAATTCTTGATCTGCAACACGAAATGCAGTTTCCAATCTTGTCCGATTGGAGGCTGTTCTAAGACTCTCAATGTCTATAAGGCCAGGTCGAATACTGTTTATAATTGCAAGGAAAGCATATCCGTCCCTCCAACAGTTTCCAAAATCACTAACTTCAATTCCAAATTTCCTTTAAAAATATATCAGAGACAAATTAGGTAACAAATAGAAGCATATCTTCCTTCCTTCCTTGGATGACTTCCAAAATGCCTTACTTGTTGACAAGTCCTTGCACCCATTGAAGTAAAGCTTTCCTTGCTCCATGTTTCCATCTATCTGAAGGTGTGACCCTTCCTTGTTTGTTTATGGCACTCGGTGACTCCGTCCCGAAAGTAGTGCTCTCTGGCCTTTCCGGGCTTTCAGTTGTCGTCGGCGTTCCTTGCCCCAGCCGATAGCCAAGGCCGGCCAGAACTCGTGTGTTTTCTTCAATCTAAAGTGCACCGAAATTTTGGTTCAATCAAATAAATCTTCAACTTCGTTTTTGACAGAATATATTAATTTGTAATACAGTTAAAGCATGACATACCACGTTTCGATCTCTACAACGCAGCTTAAGAACAGAAATTTATAATATTAAAGACAGTACGTATATCAAAATTTATAAAGAAACGATAACCCCTCACATTGATAGATAGATAGATAGATAGATAGATAAGGCTTATTTTATTTGGTCAATCTTTTCAGAAAAAACTGTTGTAAACAAGAAAGATTGCATTACCTGCACCGTATTGAAATCATACATACAAGTTACTTGTTAATAACCGTTAGAAAATATTCTTTGAAAAATAAAATTCTAGTAGAATTTCATGCCAGAAAGAGTTGCGTAAGAAGGTTTTGAAGGATTTATGAATATCATAAGCATAAGATATTTGCATAAGAATAAAATATTTAGTGTGTAGTCTGTCGCCGTGGCTTAAAAAACACGTATGTGAAATCGGTCTGACAGTTAAATAAATCAATCAATCAATCATATTGATTCTATGGATGGCGTCTTGTTAATTCATAAAAGCATAACCTGCGGAAGAAAATTTTCAAAATTATTTCTGCATGAGATTCGAATATTATTAGTAACATTAGTAAAGTAAACTCCTGACAAAATCTGATTATCGGTTCGCTTCTACTCGAATCGCAGGAGTATTCTTTACAGAGAAAGACACAAATGTCAAAAGAAAAAAGTCAACTAAACGTGATTAATTTATGAAATATGAATGTGTTCTCATAAAGACAAACAATACATCTTAACTTCTTAACCTATCTCAAAAATGATGAAAAAACTATTCCAGTCCGGGTCTTATACTGCAGTGTAGAAGTCTAAACCTGTTCTTGAATGAAATGTGAGAGTCGTTTTAAGAAGTTATAAATAGTGGTGGAACAGGTGTACTAACATGAAAGTCTACCCTAATCCTTACAAATTACTTGTAAGGGGAACATAAAATACGCCAGTCAAAACACACGGGGTGTGTAAAGGAATGGGTTCTTAAATTCATTTTTTCTTTAAAACACGCTTTGTACTGGCACTACTGATCATCCTAAAAAAATAGTTCCCATTCAATCTTTCTATCAACCACTTTCGGTCACAGTTTATAAATAAAGTTCAGATTAACACGAAGAGAAAGCACAGCGCCCTTAACGGCATGAATGGCAATGATTAACACTACCATCCGTGTTTGCGGGTGGAATGATTTCCCTGTATTTTGGGTTGTTACTCATAGACGATTAAAAAATTTAGATTTTGATTTGAATCTTCATTGTCGTGATAATCCAAAGTCACCAAAGCATTCAGACATACATGTACGCAAACAAACTGTATTGACATTAGAACTGTTTAGATTAGAAACATGCTGATCCAGAGAACAAATTTTCCATCTCCACAAAACGTCATGATTTTAGAAGGCATAAATTATCTGATAATTTCATATTCCACAGATTGCGAAAAGTTCTTTAAGAATAGTCCTAACTTTGAATGTTAATTCTTTTACTTTGACGATGTACTAATTGAACGAAGTAGACAAAGCTTACATAATAGAACGAGCACACACTTCTTGAAATGGAGAGAGTAAATTACATACCTGAAAATAAAGGATGATAGTCCACACAAGTCCAAGAACGACGGCTGGCTTTCCATCCACAACATCGGAAGAGTTGATGTTAACCAACTTAATCTAAAAATAGATTAGAATCAATGCAGGATTTCGGTGTTAGACATATAAAGTCTGTATTCTTCAGATCCAATTAATACCACAATTAGTATCGCAATACTAGTATCTCATATGTGTCAACAACCGAATCGGTTTCGTTAATAAACGCCAAACTAAACGTTCAAAGTAAAACCCGACGATGCATACCTATTCATTTACTATTTACTTGCGACTATATTTCTCACAAGGAGCGCTATTCGGATGTATGTTCAATTCAGATAACGACCATTTAAATAAAAAATCTCAACTCAACTGTCATTATCACGAGTATGATGACAATTACGGGCGTTATTTGTGGTTTGCTGAAATCCTTCAAAATATAAATTCAATTGAAATGAAATAAAATATTTCGTCGGCTGATGATGATGTCCGTCGTCGCCAGAAAGTGTTGACATACTCCCACCACCCCATAATCCTACGCACGCATATTCTACGAAAACTAGGAGTAGTTGCCAATATGGCTCACCTTAAGTTACAAGAAATGGATTTAATTTATATGCCCACTCAATTCGCGACTTATTTAATTCTGAATTGGAGACTAAGCAGGTTTGAATTTCAAATTCGAGCAGTGCTCCTTGCTAGATCTTTTTTAGAAACAAATACGCCTGATTCGAATTTTACATCCGAGTACCGTTCCTTGCGAATGTTTTCCTAACATGCTAATACGGCTAGTCACGCAAAGAGAAAAAACTATGATTCTGAGTCTGGGTCTGAGACGTGTACGAATAATCTTTCTGTCTTAAGGCGAATGCGATTTAATAGGTCTTCCTACTGGACCCGGGTTCGCATATAAGTTTCCAATCTAAGAATCCAATCTTGGGACGTGAATTTATTTTCCATTAACTCGCGAGGTAACAAAGAACCAACTCTTCACGTAAAAACCAGATCGAGAGCAATAGAGGTCACACAAGTGTCCCGACTCGAATAACCATGAAATTTTCCCCACGAGACAAGATCTTGCTCATCTGTTAAAAAAGTCTAAGATATTCCTGGGATTATATTCGGAAATTCCACAAAATTGACCATTCGTGGGGAAGTACAATAAATTTAGCTGGCGGTGAAACCTCAGTGACCAAAACACTTGGTTTTAATCTGAGTTTTACAAACACCGAAGGCGTTTCCTTGTCAGACTAAGGTTAGACATACGAACTAGCGTATTTACCTTTTTGCTCTGAAGGAATTGAAGGGCCGTATTACAATTGCTGAGAAAGTGAGGTCTCCTGAGGTTTCGTCCTTTCTCCAAAGGCTGAATCAAAAGGAATAAGGTAGCAAATTAGCCTACGAATCATTTTAATGAATTTGATTCTGACTGACTGCACGCACGAAAAGGATTTCATGTTAAATGTCATATAAAAACAACACTATTTATGGTTATCTACACGAAGAACTCATCGTCGTGCCAGTCTTTTGTCAAAATACTGAAACTATTAATGATGAACGTACCAATTTCTCATTGGATAAAACTTCCAACAAAGCCAAGAGTCGTGTTCCATCCTTTAAGTCTTCAATCAAGTCTACCAGGTGTAAGGGTGGTACATGCTAAGTAAGGAAAAAAATCAATACTGAATACAAAATTGAGTAAAGATAGTAAAGAATTAGAAATCACATCAAAAGTCTCTAATGATGAATCGTCTCTTGCTCTCAGAAATTGTAGGCCCGGCAGACTAATGAGGTAAAATGCGTGCGTACACTGAGTACAGCAGAGATTAAACTCGGTACCCGGGTTTCACAATCATGAGACTTTGAAAGTCTACTCATCGCCAAAATTAGAATTCCGAATTGTTCTTTAAAATAGTTTTATAGTATATTATTTTTAGTTAAAATCAAATATATACAATTTCTTCGTACGCACATTTCTCTCTCTTAAATGAATGTGTCAAGAAATGGATTAAAATACTGCGTTCTGTTATCGTTCACCGCAGAGCTAGGTTGATTTCAATCTCGGAGTTTGTTATATTGGGTACAGGAATTCCATTCGGTTTAAAACGTTTTACCGTGATAGTACTTCAAACCCAAACATTTTTGCCTGACGGCACCGGTGAACACAGCGAGGTGGCATGGGCAACCCGTAATACCCAATTGACCCTGCGACCAAGGGCTGATGTATCAAAAACGATTACTAGTCAAAATTAGGACGCTGAAATAATAATGGACCGTAATGAGTGGGACCGCTAGCACGACACTACAACCTGGACGAACTTTCCCTACTTTCTCCATAGTGAAAATGGAGAAATCAAAGGAAAGTCGACTTTTAATAGACTCATAATAAAGAAAGACATGCATAAATTCAAATAAAGTTGCAGTGATTATAGTGATAATGTTGTGAGATAGGGTGTTGTCGAAATTTTCGCCATAACCCAAAGACTAACAAAAAAGAGGCTGTAATAAGTTCATATTTGTATTATATTGTGGGTTTCATGACCTGTAGGAGGAAAGAAGACGCATACACGAACATACCTTTGCCAGATACGAGTTGATCCAATTGACGAACGTCTTTTTCTGCACTCGCTCTTGCTCATCTAAATCAGCCAAGACATCTAAATTAGTACCTAATTTAGATAGTGACTTGCATTTATGTACCGAACCGTGCAAAAAATGTGCGGTTAACAAATTGTTACTCTTGATTGCGGTTGTATTTTAATAATTTATTCATTCAATCGTTAAAACTCGCTTAAGGTGATTAGGGATGAACCTTATACAAGATAAATCAAACGAACGTTGGTTATAAAAACAAGCAGACCGACGATGAGTATCCGAAATGCCATATCAGGGGTAACATAAATTTAAATAAACGGAGATGACACCATCAAATTAAACATTAAATAAGCACAATAATGTCCACTTCCTTCACCCAAATAAACACCAAGGTCTAAATCAACGAAAGGAAGGGACGTCTGGTGTTCGCTAAAACACTAAAGCAGTTGGGGGTTTGCAAAAATCTACAAGCACGCAGGGTGGTTCATAATCTATTACCCTCCCACCACAACCACCAGTGAATGTCAGCAAAACTTGAAATATTATGTACTAGAACAGGTTTGATTTTTTATCATTCCTAAGATTAAGTTACTCTGAATTTCTTAAAATGCCTTCCGAATTTCTTTCCGATGAACTCAGGCTTTGAGGCGAGGGATGGATAAGTTATGAACCGCCCTATCAGTTACGCTAGTCGAATAAGAGAACATAGAATGACATGAGTACACATTTCAGCTTCTGCTATCTGAACAAATATGTAAATATTTTCTGTTTATTTAGACAGAACAGGTTAGCTAGCGTGGGAGTGTCGTGGAGAGAAGACAGACTAACTGAAGAGGCTTAATGAATAATGTAATGCAAAGCAAAACAACCTAATGCGTTCCGTGCAAATAAATATTGGTATATTTTTTAGCACAGAACAACACCGGCTTGTTTTTAATTATTACAGCTTACACCTGCTTATGCCGGGTCGATTTATTTATCCAACACCAGTAATGGCACTGATCGTACTGGGTAAAATAATGATAAATTGTTAAACCAACTAAAATCTCACACTCAGTATCCTCAAATTCCTTGGGATGAGACTCATCCGATGAGTGTCGGGCAGCCTTGCCAGTATTTTCCTTACAATTGTACTGGGTCATACTTCGTAAATAAATTTATTCGAACGCGCTCCCAAACGGAATAAGTCACTAAATAAATATTTCTTAAGTCCTAAAGCAGTTCCTAGATCATCTTGCCTAAAAAATGGCAATGGGACAGCATAAATACGTCTGGACGAAGGCCAACTCAAATTATACCAAAAATAAAAATCGAAGAACGATTGACAAGTACTTCCTTTCCTCCGCTATTCTTGCAGAAGTCATAACGATTCGGCTTACTTGTCAGTTTGATTGAATATCCATCATAATACCGTACAGGCAGACGGATATCATGTCATTTACTGCAGTACAAAATTGCTCTTACAAGGAAACCATTCTAGCAAAAGCCAGACAGACTCAGAAATCGTCACAAAAAAGGCAACGGCAAATCCGTAGGCATTTACAGTTTCGGCTTTTGGTTTGGTTCGTACTGTATTAATTTTTAAACTTTCCCACAAAGGCCTTTCAATAAATTTTACTGGTACCTCAAAAAGCGAAAGTCCAGAAATAACTTAATCTGCCGACAGAAACTATTATACTCATGAGTTGACCAAGAGAATTAGCATTGTTAATACCGAACGCGACCGATTCGAGTTTTATATCAAAAGTGGTATCCTTGTTGGCAGTTAATATTTTGAAGTGATATCATTATTTGCGTGCAGTATTTGGTTTGCAAGACGAGCACTAATAATTTAACTGCATGTTCATCCGTCAATTCGTCATATTTATGTTTGCATTTACAGAATGCAGAATTTGTATCCTTCGGTAAGCACGCTGAAGTCAAAATCAATTGCAGAAAGCTTTGAGTGAACGCTAGAAAAGACTGTCCTACTTTTTGCTGTCTGTCCAGACGATACAAATCGAGAACAAAATATTGCACAAAGTATACGATGCGAAAAAAATGAAATAAACCGGAGAAACCTAAAACAGTGTGCAATGCATATGGATACCAATTCTGTACACAGCCCATTTCAAGAAACTGCGGTTACCACCAGACAAAATAGTTCACATCAGATCAGATATCCGCCCAGATCAGGGAGCTGGGATACCTTATCTAATGTCGGGATTACATCAGATATCATATTAATTTCAGATATCGTGAATCAGATAATTGGATTGGTTTGGACATTTTTTATGATAACCTACCGGATATATTTGTAGATATCCGCTTAAACTGATCTGGTCGAAGACATGTATAAACTGAGTCATGAAAAGCGGTACATCCTTGTACTAACATACTGATAACAAATAAAATAATAGTGCAAAATGAGATAGCAAACCAGAAAGAGGGAAGCATGTTACCATGTTTTAAAATTATACTGTTCTTCCAAATTGGTATTGATGAGTTAACATATTTTGGAGATGAAATATAGTGCAAAGGAAAGGTGCGTGATAAATATGACAAATAGTTATTTCTTGCCTCGGGCTTCTGCAATGTGAGAATCAAACTGCGTTGTACGAGTTTTAGCACTGCTAAGACCAGATTCTGATTTCCCAAACTTAGACTGGTACTCCGTAAACCATTCCACCGGTTCGTGACTCTTGTGTGTCTCTAGCTTTCTTTCTTTCTCCCATGGTTTCTCCACTTTCCTCAAGGAAACCAATGTAGGAGAGTAACTTCCACTAGCACTCGCACGTTCCTCCTTGTCCTTGGGATTCCCACCTGATTCAATGGTACAGATTATTGTCTCTCGTACAGGTGAAACACGAGATTCTGACTCAAATATTCTCCCTCTGGGATTATCCGGAGATCTTAATTGATTCACGGATTGGTTTGAACCAAAAGATTCTCCTACACCACTGGACGGTGACCTTATGACCCGATGGAATGATTGAGACTCAGATTTGTGACTGTGACTCGCAGTCGTAGTCACCTGTACTTTGGTAACTTCATGACGAGAATCCTCTAAAGCGCTTTCACGACCGGGAGACGCAGTTCCGAAAGATCTGGAAGAAATGCTTGTACCTCCAGAAGAAGGTGTACGACTTCGACTAGGTATCTCAGGACTAGGACTTACTCCAAGGAAATCATATTTAGCAATTTTACTAGCAGTAGAACTCCTTCCACTTCCAGCTGCAACCGGCGTCGTGGGATTGGCATTAATTTCAGAAACATCTCTAGAGGAAGGAGTCCTGCTCCTTAATATCACACCTGAACTTGTTCCCGGCATTTCATATTTAATACTAGTTCCTCCCGAAATACTATGACTCTTTGCTTCATACTTTTTCATCACAACCGTACGTTTACTACTGGAATGACCAAAAATACTCGTTGTTTTGCTACTTGAAGTTGAACCATATTCTTCAATTTTCACTTGAGTAGCACCTTCATGACTCTCCAAATAGGTTCCAAAAACTTCATGAGTGGAAGTCGTGTCTTGTCGAAATAAGGACGGAATTTCTGGACTTGGAGGAATACTAGGATTTCTATCCATGGCTGTGGAATTTGTAGGTGTATCAGAAAAATATTCTTTTGACGGAGTTCGGACTAGAGTGACGTGATCCAGGAATGTGTTATCTTCTGAACTCCGGAATCGCTTTCTCTGACTCTCTAAACGACTCTCCAATTCTTTCACTCTTTCAACAAAAACACTGTCGTCACCATCACCGTCACCACTTTTTCCAGAGTAAAGAACTTCCTCTGCATCCAATCCACCGTCCGTTGAAGTTGATTTTTTACCTTTCCATACCTGCTCATAAAATAATACACGATTTGACACAGCACGTGTAGAGCGGGAGCCGGAGCCTGATCTAGTACGTGAGCGTGTATGTTCCGAAAGCTTTCCCTCACTATTTTCGCCACTACTGAAACGCTTCCGGTCTCTTTCTCTCCCAGGTTTAGGTTTAGTCAAATTAGGAAACGCCCCACCCGGGGGTTGCCCTTGATTATCCATTTTATAATCGAACGGGTAACGTAATGTAAATGCAATGCGATTATGCGATAATGCAGTTCACAATTCCAACATGTGTGAATACGGAACGCATTAACTAAACAGTCGGCTTGACGGCCGAAACTCTACTGTATGATGACTTCATGGTACGGACTTATTACTTTGACTTGACTGCTTGAGAAATGAAACTCAAAGTGAAGGGGTGGGCAGACGGAGGTTGAGGATGAAATTACCTCATTGGGATTCAATATTTGCAAGGACAATTAAGAACTCTCATCATGCGCTCCTTCAAGAAGAAAAAAAAAGTTCGGACCAACTTAACCTTGCCTTTATAGGTCCACTAATGCGTTCCTGAGACTGCCAAAAACTGGAGTTACAACTACCGTTTTCGCGAGTATGGAGTATGACTTACAATTAATTCAAACTCTTATTGTTAGCTAAATGTTTACGAGTCTCTATTTCACAGTTTTGTTTGCACCCATTTCTTTATGAATAGATAATGCCTTGTCTAAACTGTTACAGGACCTGGACCTGGTCCGAAAAAAGAATCCCTCAACCTAATTATAAATTAATTGAATTCCTGCAGGGTGGTCAAATACTCACTACAGCTCCGTCGACAGCTTACCTTGGGTTCGAGCTTATTTTCATTAAAAGTCATAATATTTTGCTCACAAAGGGTTGTGTAAATTCTATTCTCTCTAGTTCTGTGTTTGTACGTTATAAAATACAATGCATGAATGAGCACGACTGAAAATACTGAAATAAAGAACCAACATAATATGACACAGTAGTAGTCTGTAACTTTGCATTAGCACATGGAGATTCTCATTGTGTGCAGTTCTGTAGCCCTAAGCTCTAGTGCCTTACAAACAAATTGGCACAAAAAATGGCCTTGTTCTGTACGTCATTTTATGTCTACCAAGCATAGCACAGCACAGTGCAGGTAGTGAAAGTTATACGTAATGTGGAGTAGACTTGTAGACTGGTAGAATATATTCGAGTTTACGTAATGGCTATTGTTAGAAAGAAGACAACAACGCGTTCGGACTGACGGGTTGAATAAACAAAGGCAAACAATTTTTTAGTTGGCTTATCAATATCCGATCCTACAGTGGATTAGGATTACCACATTATAAGATTATTTTTAAGACACCCAAAACCAATGATATAAAGTCCTTTTAGGTGAGCCACATGAGCTAAAATTATCTCCAATAGGCTGCACTTCAACTTACAGTTTATTTGTGAACTTGGGATAAAATTTTGAGATGCAAAAAATGCATGTAATCATTGTCCTAATGCCAATGCCTTCTCAATCAGACCTATGCGTGAATGCACTGTGCAAGCTGATGAATTGTGGTATAAATTCCTACCTTACGAAATCTCTCAGAATATTTTTAAGTTTTCTATTTTTGGAGTATGGAGTTCATATTTTGACCCAAATTCGCCCAACTCATTTGATGCTAGATTAAATTATGTGATGCACCTTATGTGTTAAAAGCTCTTGAATATTGATTCAATTCTAGAACAGTTCATTTCCAGCAGCAAAGAGCAAACAGACAGATGACCTTTCCTCTTTTCGTTTCTTTTCACGAATCAATAAATGTCCGCCAACGGAACGATTCTCAAAATAATGACTTTATGAGTGAGTAGGAGGAAGAGTGAAGAATAGAATTACACAAGCTCCCAGTTTGTACAATCCTCTGTTTAATATTCTCATTTATAATGCACATAATAACATTACTTTTATACCATCAGAATCAATGCATTTTTCACCTTTTTGTTCACATTAAAGATACATGTATGTCTATGTAGTTGGCGATTCTTACCGGCAGATAAATCTAAATGTAAATTAGCCTTGTTTCAGCCTAATATCAAATATCTACTTATATCTTATAATATCTTATGTTCATGTGCATTTTTCTATTTTAGCTGTCTTGTACACCTTGTCTTGCTGGCAAGCTGTTGCTGTTCTGGCCATGCATGCAGGTGAACAAGAACATATATCAACTTTTTGCTCGAGAACCAGTTTGTGCAATTCTGCACTCCCCCTTAAATTGTAATTTACAGCTCTCTGTTTCAGTTAACCTGTAATTAACTTTTGACAGCTTGAGCACCGACAATGACTTGGGCATCCAACCCATAATTATAAATACTGGTTATCCCTAGCTGTAGAGCAGAATAAATCCAATTCAAATTAATTTATACAAGTAGTAATTTTATCAGTTAGGGTAATAGACGCGACTGGACTGGAATGTACGCCACCACCAAAAACTTCTCCGAATTATTTAGTTAAAATGATAGATTTTGTAGCAATCTGTGATTTCCTACTCCATCCATATCGAATTTAAATCGATTTTTTAGGCAGGCGGCAGGCACACAGTAGTTACACAAAAGTCGTCTGTAGTGCGACTGATTCGTGATTCACCTAAATTAGTGCACTCTTTTCAACTAATTGTTGGCATTAAATTCTTTATTAATCAGAGTAATTGCTAATGTGAGAATGTGAGAAACGTTCATCACTTCACTGCACGTCCTTGTATCCTTCATATTGAATTGTTGGTTGTACTGATCAAATGTATTGAAAATTAACGAGTATTATATAAATCGTTTCCGGACGAAGATCGCCGGGATATTATAAGCCGAGAACGAACTTACTTTTTAATAAATTGTGTAGTTCAAAACACACTTTGAACGCAACTAAGCAAAACCAATTACGCGATTAATTAACTTCCATTCATTTAGTATTTAGTAACATTTTGAGTAATATTTCAAGCAAAAGTTCTATTTTCCTATCCGAAAAGTACAGTATGTTCTGCCTTCTGCGGTTGTTTCGAGGAGTCGTTCGGAACCGCTAATGCGGTTAATACATGAACTGAACTCGATACCGTTTCCTGATACGGTCACGTTAGTTTATTTCCTGAATTTCCATTTTTACCTTAACCAGTTACAAATACGGTTACTAAACTTTTAGTTACTAAACTTGTCCATAGCCATAATGCACTATGCATAATAAACGGCACCCGGTGTAACAGGTTTACTTTAAACGGCATTACTTATTTACTTCATTTTAACGTCTCTGCAATGAATTGCAGATCACGAATTACTTTGTTTCATTAAAGCGAATTTTCATTTCGATTATTTTATAACGATAAATTATGCCGTTTTGAAGAATGGAATGACCTGATGAGATATATTTGAAAAAAATATGTTTCGATCCCTGTAATGGAGAGGGGTCCGGAAAAATTCGAAGACTTCAATCGTCAATTTGTGTCAATAATTAAAAGCAATAATTCCCCACAAAAGTGAATTCTCATAGTTAACGAAAATCCCTGTGAGATATCTGCCAAACGGTAAAAACAAATCTCATATAATCTCCGCTCCATAATGGAATTACCGGTTCTAGATACTCTAGTATCCGTCAATGTCAAATAATCAAATGCAAATTGAGAGACAGTAGTTTGGAAATTCCTACGAGAATGTCCTGACTGATGAATGACGTTAGGGGCAGGGGATGATAGACACGGATGAATATACGCAGCCTATATCTAATTTCTTATATCCTGCTTTACCTGTCTGTCAGTCTCTCGTTGAAATAATTATGGGATTTAAATTCAATTTATTATGCATTTCATTTGAACTCATTTTTTAAATCCAGTGCAGAAATTGCGCAGCTAAAATCAAAATCATCAACTGTAACATAATAGGAGATGTCAGTGTGAATGAAATATCGTATAAAAGCAGAGGAACACATAAGAAGTAAGCTAGTTTTCGTTCCAGTCAGGACGATGCCCGATGAAACTGTAACGGACCGATTAGTGATTCAAAATTGAATAAGCAATAGTCGGTTTCGGATCACATTTTGTAAACGTAATTCTAAAAATAGTGAGTACCGCAAATCCGGTATCGTTATCTTCCCTATACTGGGGTCCTGACTTTGGGCTTGTGGCAGTATTCAAGTATTTCAAATTAAACAATAAAATTCATAATTATGGGTACCGAACCATGAACACAGTCAACCCCCACTTAATTTAAATAAACTCCTCCCCACCAAATGGAAAATAAAATTACTTACGATAAATCTGCACGAATTTTTCCAGCCAGTCGTCAATATGAAATCAAAATCTGTTTTAGATTTGGATGCAAGATGCAACAGGACAAGGTTTGGACATTGGACAAGTACAAAATCTGGATTTAATTATACCTAAGTAAATAACTAAACACAATAAAATAGCCAACTGAATAGCAGTGTCGGATGAATACCGTAAAATTATCACAAATTCAGTTCACAACCATTTATCCATTATTTTCTGGAATGTCAAATATGTAACTTGACTTAAGTAGATTTGAGACCATATTTATTTTCCATGCCTGCCTAATGTGCTTATCAAATGTGCAGATTTGGAGTTCAATTATGAACGGAATTTTTCGTCTTCTTACGCTAGATTTATACTTTCATTTACCGTTCCTTTTTGTTCAGATTCCGTTCCGAAAAGGATTTTTGCGCGTTTATACTTCCCGCGGAAATACCGGAGCAATTCATAGGTCGTTCCGTCG
>JAQGCA010000165.1:0-40168 GCA_034698945.1 Protaphorura quadriocellata | reverse complement strand
TCGAGTGACTGTGACAGACATGAACATGAGAAACGAAATTGCACTTCATCCTAAACGGAGGTTTGGGATGTCATAGTATCTATGGCCTATTCTGGTACTATAAGTCATCATGCAGCTGACATTTATAAGGTTAGTGACCTGAACTGACTATAGAACTGGTTTTCCCAGACGAATCACAAGAGAGGATGAATGATGACTCGGGATACTTTTCCAGGTGATTCCTTTTATTTCTGTGTTCCTATGATCAGTTCGATGGCTGACGAATGACGGCATTTGTCTCTTTAAGTGACGAAGAAAGAAAATTCAACTCCGTCGTCAAACAATATTGATATCGCATTTCTCATTTGATATTGTGAACAAAATACATAGAATATTTCCCGATAATGTTTGAAGATTTGGTTTACACAAATCAGTTAAGTTGCTCATTTGCGAAATAAGATTTAAAAGAGAGCAATATTTAGTCTCTAAACAAAAGATAAAATGAAAATAAATTATACTAAATTAATTCCAAATTACAAAGTCTACGACTGAGCGACTAATCGTGGTTGCCTGTAAATCGCAGTTCTTCCCAACTACTAGGGTGATTTTCTCTAGGCAACATGGAAAGCCGACCCATGAAACGTACACGAATATTTGACTATAAATTAGGTGAATATCAATTAATGAGAGTATTTCTACAACAATGCGATAATGCTTCGTACGAATACTCTGAGTGGTCGCTAAAGGAAGACATGTCATTGTTGAGGATTTGGTCGCGATGCGATAGGCTAAGTAAGCAGTTGGAAGGATTGAAAGAAGAAAAAAGTAGGAAGCCAGGTACACAAAAGAGCTCAAGCTGGAATAGTCAGGGAAGTTTAGTTTGGAGATGGAAAGTTATTATTGGAAAGGGGAAGGCGGGTTGGCGGGTAGTGACTTTATGTAAGCTTGCATATTTGATGGACGGTCGGAGGTATTATTGAGAAAGTAGAAGGGGAATGACAGAGGAAAAATTGGAAAGGAAACGTCTCGTCTCGACTGATAACTAATTCAATATTTCCGGATCTGATCAAAAATTCAGAAAGCAAGCAAGTTTCTTCTTTTTCCCTTCCTAACGAAATGAAATTGAGTGAGTCGGTGAGTGGTGGATTTCTTTTGTCCTATCCATTCCTACGTACATTGGACCAGTCTCTCTTCCTGGATAAAAGCAAGAAAAAAAGAAGTCAGAATGTACGAACCCACACGTTGCGTTCCTATGCAAAGTATTTCATCCTATTACTACTGGATACTCCAGGGTTCCAACAAACTCATGGAATTCTCTTTCTTTCGACCTTTACCTCTTTCAGGCTCGTCCTTGTCATTTTGTGTGAAACGGAAAGATTTTATTTGACTCGCTCATTGGCTAGCTAGCAGTTGAAGAAAACATAAAGAGATAGGACGAAGAAAGGTAGATTCGTCGATGCCCTAACCATCCACACCCTTTTCAACATTGAATCCTTTGGACTTGAGATAGGAAAGATTATGGAGACTTTTCGACTGCCAAATACAGAAATGAGGTTCCTTTTTAAGAGAAACCCCGTGAGTCAAATACGACTTCCTTCCTTCTAGCCGGGAGAGACTCAATCTCATTGTCCAGACCTTACGTTACGTGAACTAGTAGGAGAAATTCTACGGGGACTTCCGAAAAAGATAATTAATTGCCGAGCCTTAGTCATCCTCTATAGAATCTAATATATTAATTCCAATTTCCAAATTAAATTTTTTTCTGCCCTCCTATTCAAAGGGAATTCTTCCTACATTCCATGTCACAGGTTTCCAATTAGACTTTCGAGTCAGCTTCTGTAGACCAAATTAAAGAGTGAATAATCTTATATAAAACTTTGATCGATTCAAAAAAATATATTTTATAATTTCTTTCATTCCATGGGAGTCCTCTGAATGTTCTGCATTTTTAAATTAAATCGAACATTTGAGCCTAGGATAAAGAAACAACACGACCTTATGCCAACGACTTGACGAGGACACTAAATATACCCATTTGAAATAAACGAGGAACGTTGCAATGTTTACAAATAAATATAGGACATGACCAAGCAATTTCTTTTCTGGATTTCTAGATATGAGTTGGCTCTCCTTTAGGCGTAGGAAATGTACCTGTAGTGGTAGAGGTAAACTCCAATGGAGAAAACTCCTATACATTGTTTGTCCAAGGGATATAGAACCTCATAATTTTGAAGGAGTAAAGGGTTGCCAGAGTCAGGACCACTGCTGCAATGGCCTGACAAATTAGAAGGATTTTATGAGACTAATAAATGTGTCGACACGGTTGTTTAAACTTATGAGGTGAGATTGTATCAACCCTCTGAAATGGAACTCTACGTGAACACCCCTGGTGACTTGAATGCCTATCTCAACGTCTTTGCTCATTCGCATTTGTCAATCTCAATTTCTACCGTGAATGGGACTCCCTCCCTGCTAGGAGCTAATCTCTAGTGTATGAATATTCCCTGCAAAATTGCTTCACCGTAATATTTCTTCCCTCATGTTTAGAATTAGAGGAATGAGTCTAACCTGTCTATCTCCACCATGTTTCAATGCAGTGTAATATCATGTAACGTAAATTGCAATGTGGGACCAAAATCTTTGTAAGCAGTCCTAGTTTCATTTCACAAAGACGAAATCCCAAAGCCTTTCCTTCCGTCTTTCCCTTTTCCTTTCTTTAGCATCTCAGACGGAGAAGGTAAACACATTGCATGCATATGAGGATTAAAGATACGCATTCAAATCTTTAACTATGTATAGGACGGCTAGGTTGGATAGAATGTAGTAATGTATGCTCTGGTAGACTTTCTCCGACATGAAAAAGACTGGATTATATCGTCTGTATTTACCTGTAAAAGGAAAAGTAGTAGAGGAAGTTTGTGTATTCGATAGAGCTTAAGGAGAGGGAAATGAGTTGGTGCTCTTGTCAGATGTTTGCATGGGAGAAAGTACGGAGAAAGTAGATAAGTAATAGTGGGAAAGGAAACGGGAGTATTGTGCTGGGTGCTTTTGAGAAATGTTTGTCCCATTCCCAAACCTGACCTGAATGTTCGGATTAGCAAAGATTATTCATCAATGTCTCATGTTCCTCAGATTGCAAAGACACTACCACTGCACCAGAGACATCAAGCAACATCTGACTTACAAGGAACGCCATTCGGGTGTAAAACTCAGATCACCCTAAACCTACACAATAATTGCGTTATAGGTATATTACTTTCAGTAATTGACGTTTACCGCAACCGTAACGCGAACATCCATGTCTGCTAAGAATGTGTTGTCCTTCCGTTTGGCCTAGAATGGTGCCTCTACTAGTAGATGGAAACGTAAAGAAACACGCATTGAAGGAATACATGGTCCTCTTGTTTACAACAGTTTAATCTGAAAAGATTGACCAAATAAAAAAGCCTTTATCTATCTATCAACCGCATTGTCTGCTCAAGGAATCGAATGCTAACCATGACGAAATAGTGAGAAGATGCATTCAATGCGAGCTAGCAAGAAATTTCCCGTACATACGCCCATCAAACAAACACTAAGATTCGAATGGATAGTTCGTAGGGACACCAGTCCAGACAAGACGCCCTAAAGATTTATGCCCGTATGAATTTCACGCCCGTGCAGTTTTCCTTGTGGATCTTGAACTACACATTATATTTATAGTATGTCGACTCTACTACTGTGCTGACTGGAAAACTGAAAGGGGAAATACCTCGAGACCTACCCCATTGACTATTGCACATTTTACATTACATTTTGAGGCGCGGCGGTAAGTAATTGATACTCTGGGCGGTACATAGCGTAAGAATGTAATGCTAGGAGTAAAATTTTCTTCATAAATAGCTCCTCGAGCTCAGTCAGTCAGTTTAGTGTGTGAGTATTATTATGACTGTCAGTCTGTCTTCTATTCATTGTAATGTATCTGGTGGTATGACATTCTACTCTGAGAGCTCCGTTTCAGTTGACATGAGAAAGGTTTTCATTTCAGTTTTCGGGACCGAAGAAGACGAGCGGAAAGATATAGGAGACATGTGTGAAACATAGGCGCAATTTTGTACAAAAGAGTTTCCCTCAAATAGTGCCAGAAAAAAAGTTTCCAATGAAAAACGATTATGATGGTTAATGTAGCATGGATAGTTTATTATAAATGTGAGTCCGTTTGTCTACACAGTCGACGTTTTATGGGAGGGCCTATCTTCCGATCCTCGGAACGCACAATGAAGGGTTGTCTTGTGTCTCCTTGTACACCCTTTCCTTGTCTTGTCATAAGCGGAAATCTTTCTTCTTCAATGAAATAATGGCAAAATACAAACACGGGCTTTCATACATAGAGCTCGAACTAAAGGGAAACGATACACAGTGCCAAACACATAAATACAACATAATTACATGCACGCGTGATATGCGAATCCTACGTCCTCATGATTTAGGGAATTTCAAACTGCACACAATACCAAACTGCATACAGATTTTCTTTTCTAACCGCTGCTCCACATCCATTCCCTTATGTTGATCATGATAGACATTTACGCTTGTAAAATGAAAATAAACGAGGGTGGAAGGGTAAAATATGGTTAAAACAGAAGTCGCTCTTCTTTTACCGAGTTTTTTTCTGTCCTATGATCAAATGATCCTTACGCGAATTTCAAGGCTAACATAAATTACTATTAAGATTGGTTTTCATAACATCATCGTAATTTCATAACTCGCGAACCTGTGAAGCATATCTTTCAATATTGAATATTTTCTGACTCATTAGCACGTGCATAATCAGCTGTGTGCTGTATATTTATATTTGCTGAGGATAGCCAACATTTTGATCAAATACACTCTTCCCATCGCAGAACATTAAGTATTATGTGGGAATACTTCGCTTCCTCGTGCAGACAAACCTTACCGTAGCATAATATAGTAGTAGTAATAGTACATTTATATTGTGTATTATGTATTATTAAATTATAAAATCTCAGAGATTATAATTTAATTTACAATATTCTAATGCATGGCTGTATCAATTGGCCGATTGACCGCTTTTTATGTAAAAAAAAAAGTTCGTGTGAAATTAATGTGCGCTATGGGTGACAGTGGAAGAGCTAATAGAAACTCCATTATCATTATTACTATTACTAGTTTGATCAAATAATGTATTCAATATATGGCGCTAAACAAGCGAACTCGAATTATTTAATAAAGCACAATTAGTAACTCTAGAATATGGCTTAAATTGCCGTATCGCAAAAACGCTTTATAATGTTGATAAATTATATATTTATAATGTAGACATGAAGATAGGTTTCTTATAGCTATCGCTTAAGTAGGTAAATCTGTACCCAAACTCAAGCATATCAAATTCATATTCATAAATTCATGCTATAACTTGGAAAGCAAAGTCGGAATTTGTAGTTTGGTTTTTAATTTTTTAGTTGATCGTGAAGCTTACTCAAAACAATTCGATCTTTTCAAAATAAAGTGTTTCAATTAAATTGAAGGTGAACTCACTTAGACGAGTCAAATTTACGGGTGACTATTAGGAATCTATAACGATTAGATCCTTATGTGATTCAAGAAGTGTCCAATGACGTAAGGCTGGGTACCAGAACCGGTTAACGCCCCATCTCTTGCTTCATAAATATATTTTTGAATTATCAAGAGTTGAGAGAAACGTAAGAGCTGCTGAGAATGCCAAAGTGATTCGAAAAGAGCAGTTATGTATTTTCATATGTCAGACTGGGGTCTCCGGGTGAGTCGAAAAGGAAAGGAGAAGGGAGAAACTGAAATTCAGGTCGTCCGAGAAAGTAGTTTCTTTGCCTTCCGTCTAAAAACCTCCCAAATCTTGTCATTTCATCACTTGAGCACGTTCCGCTATTTACTAGTCCATTTAGCCTATCCTAATAGTGTTTGGTCCTTGTGAAATGTTGGCTGCTGGCTGAGAACTGTTCCTGAAGATATGAGATTTTTCACTCTTGAGTCAATATTGCACAGAGAGAGTCCACAGAGTTTTTTCCTGTCCTATATACGATCTGGAAATCCGACCGGCCCCATCTTAAGCTTCGTTCCTCTCTTCTTTACTGTTATCCTTCACTCAAGATGAGTTTATACTTCACAAGAAGAAGTTTTTCTTTCTCTCTTGATCTTCAACAACATATACCGGGGAAGTGAGGAGATTGTGTCTGGCAATACCATTATGTTTCCGGTAACAAACACTTATAACTTTCAAAATAAAATGAAAATGAAAAGCTTCTTACAGTATAGTATGGCTAGACCGCAAAAAAAAACACCGAGCTAACTAGGGGCGTACAATATAAGCAAGAAGCATCGTATTTAGTAAGTGGGGCGTGGAATAATTACTTATACGTATTATTGGTTGAACTCCAGTCCCACACAAAATAATCATTCAACTCAAGTGTCTTCATCATGTTTCTCCATTATTTCAAACGACAATAATTTGTTCCCACACTTCAAGGCGAAAAGTAAAGACCAAAACCTTAACTGGGACGCTGCGTAGAATTTCCTCGTGTCTTATTCTGAAATACTATTTGGAATCTTTCATCAGCTGCTAGTCTAAGGTCAACAACCTCACAAAGTCTGTACTCTAGAAGGACATGAAAATCTCCACATAAGCCTGCAATTGGAAAAAAAATTGGAGAACGTTACGCCACGTAAAAAACTAAATCGAAAACTTATTAAGGGTCTCTAATTCAAACTATTTGCAAACTCTTCCCAGGATCTCCCGCTTGCACACTAAACCCTCAAGACATGCCTTAACATACACGAAACACGATTCCTAAAGTAATATCTCGCCAAAAACTCATAGACCATTCTGTAAGTCGGCTGACGTCAATTATTTTCTAAAAAATATTGGCCGCCAAATCATGCATGAGTAAAAGTGTCCTGTCGTATTAATAGATATTTAGTGAAAACATGGGATGAGTGATGCCGGCCAATATAAATAAAGTGGTCCATAAAATGGAAACTAACGTTGAAAGACTGCGGGCCTGAGTAACTAAAAAATACAAGTTACAATCCCTTGTACTTTCAATAGTGGTTAAAACACTCCACGGACAAAAATGCAAAACAGGAAATACGGAAAGGATTTTCGTTCTAACAAGTCTAGTCTTAAGCCTAGTGGTCGTGGTCGGTAATAGTAGCAAGTACTGGCTGTCGTGCCGTCCTTCCAGCTCAATAGGCATTAAAAGTAGTCACATCTCCATGATGATGCTTTTAGAGTTTCGAGTCGGTTTTCTTCATGCAAAGCAAAGCAACGAACCACTCAGTTATCATAGATTCGTTCAGAGTGAGTGCTTGCATAGCCACATACATGCATGGCCAAGTATAAACACGATATCCTAAATGGATCCTGACAAAATCCTTTTTGTCGTCGATGAATGAAATGAAATGGCACTTGGTTGGCTTGGTTAGCAATGCTTTCAGCATTTGAATTCAGATTTTTTTTACACTCTTGCTAAATATAGTATTTTTCTCACAAAAAACGGAGGAGGATCAACTGCCTCAAACTTTAAAAAAGACTTTAAAGTTAATTGTGTGACACTGAATCTCAGATTGTGAGTAGACTGCCGTATTGTAATGAAAGAGAAAGTTTTCTGTAACTCCAACAAGGTGTACCACCCGGATGTAAAACCTAAACAGATAGTAAATTCATGTGTCACGTGGGCAGATATCATGAATAGACAGCCCGTTGGAAGCCGGTTCGTCATGCCTTACCGGCGAATGTAAATTCATGAGCATAACGTCAAATTTCGGCCCATCGCCAGAAGATTTTGAATTTCAAGTATTCTTTCACTTATACCTGCTCTAAATCATCAAAGTAAGCGAGTAGGAGTGATAATCTGTGTACTCGCAATGTAACTTCTTATCAGTCAAGCATGCTTTAAAAACTTTGACGTCTCCATGGTGTTCCTTGTGAGAGTGAAAGTAGAGGAGTTAGGACTTAGTCCATTGGTTTGGATTGGATTGAGTCAGTCAGTGGATTTGAGGGCAGAGAAGAAGGGAGAATTACCTTCATTCATCAGCCCCAACCCGCTTTCTTCACCACAATGACATTTTGATAAGTAAAACCTGACAATGCTCTTTCCCTAATGAATGCAAGTAACTTAATATCTTCCCCAGGTTTTCAAAATCTCTTGTTTCCTTTTATCTCATCCCCACGTCTCAACCCAATGAGCTAATCAACAGCAGAGCAGACTTCCGACCAGATTTCTCTTCTTGGCCCCACCACCAACATCATCATCAACATGACAGTGTGGACGTCCTGACTCTAAACCACTACCTAGACTAAATTACCGTTTTCAAAACAACTGTATAACGTCAACAATGTCGTATTGGATGGAATGTGTCTTTATCTTCACTCTGTTTGTAATGTAATATTATGTAATGTAACATGTAATGCATGCATTCCAGTTTTTTTACTATTAAAATTAACGCCATGTATTCATCTAGTATCTAGTTCTAGTATTACATAACCCCTGCAGCTTTGTTCGTACGAACGACGACGACTACTCTGGTTTTTATACACAACTCCATTATCTTCAAACTTGACATTTTGTTATCACTACAACTTGGTGTCTCATCTTATTTATAGCTCGAGATAAATATATTGCATTTTTCATTCACACTTGTTCTTCCTGTTATCACTCGAACTTTGTACTGTATAACTTCAAAAAAAAAAAAAAACTGCATTACAATAAACCTAAATCACATGTGACATATAATAATAGTCACTCACATGTTCAGAATGAGCAACACTTTCCTAGAATTCAAATTCAGAGTGACAGTTGGGAATAACCAAAACATTTCTTTGTATTCATATCCTTCCTTCACTCACCTTCTCTCACACTCGTGCACTTTCTTGAGAGAAAATTCACACAAAGAGAAGAAATATACTCAATTTCACTTTTAAGATCAATCCTCAAAACTCCTTTCACCTTCTCCAATTTATTCAACTCCTAGGTAGTCTACGGGCAAGTGAAAAATATAAAGGAATAACAGTTTCACAAAACACCCATATAAATTCAAATACTAATCCATAGTGAACCGTACAGGAAAATGAAGTTGTACGCTATGTCAGAAGGTGGGAATGGGGTGATAAAAATACTTGTAGAAGAAAAACTGGTATTGTGTCAGTAAACTACTATGAAGGTCCTGGTAATGAAATGGCTGCAGCCAAGTCATAGGAAGCTGGAATTCACATGATGGTCAGGAAGAAAATAATTTAATTTCTGTATTATCCGAAATGTTCCGTGCAATTCCATGTAGCGCAGAAATCAGAAATTTGGCATACATGTATAATTGTTATGCACTAATTCAGTGGGGAGCACATGTCATATGCACCACAATGCATGTAAAATCTGGTCTGAAGAGGTCAAGGTCAGCCTTTGAACTTTCTCAGTGAAGTCATTTGAACCACAAAATTCTGGATATCAGATTTCATACCAATCAGTACCATTAATTTAAATTTATTACAGGCCTCAGCAACCATTTCATTCTGGGACCTAAGACCCATAAGAATTTACTAAACGCCTTCGTTAGAATTCAGTGATAACAAATGCACTGACTTATATCGCCATAGCTTTAAAAGTCTGAGTCAGTTCGTAATCTTATAAGGACATATCCTTTCGTTCAACACTTGTCATCAATGTTTCGAAAGACATTACCGTTAAAACAAACACGTAAACTAATGTTGTGTCACGATATGACGATTGCGATTGATTATGGGACTGGAGAGAGAAAATCCTATAATAACGAGTTATCTAGCTGCCAGCTTTATATCGTCCAGGATGTTGTTTACACAACAAACCGCGCGTATCGCTTTCTACAATCATCCTTACTGCGTTGGGTTAATACATGCTGGGTTACACATTACGAAAACACGTAACTTCAACTTCAAACATTTTAATTTTATAAAACCAAAAATACAAATTATGAAAAGCAAAACAAGCGGTAACAGCTATCGTGTACGCACTGCACTCTACTCTCAAGCTAGGAAGAAAAGAACAATTCTGGATAGACTATCGGGTCTAGTTTTCCAAACGGAGGTGGTAACTTCGGATTCTAAACTACAAGGGCTTTTAACCTTTTAACTTTTAAATATTTTTGTACTATCTGTACATAGATCAGCAATTCTAACCACATAAATCAGCAATAAGTAAGTGCGGGAAGCTACAACTCCGAACTCAACTACATCGGTATAGGTTGTAAGTACAATTGGAATTGGAAGTAATTGATGATAAAACGAGTTAGAGTTTGTCTGTGTTGTCTCCATGGTAGCAAGAGGGAGGCTCTTTAACTGCTCTCCTAGACGTTTCGAGTGTAATGGGAATTCATAGGAGGTGTGGTATTTTAACGCATTTGAAGTGTATATTTATGTTGATGTATTCCGCGGGAAGTAATGAAATGCAGATGCAGCAACGGGAGTCCAGACCTGGGCTTTTGGTAGTAATGTGTGCTCCAACTTTGACTAGAAAAAGACATGACAGCCGAATCAATGGATTTGATAATGCTATAAACAAGCTTGACATGGGCTATGGATGGTAGAATTTCTAACTCTAGAAGTAGAAGCACTATCTATTCTAGAAGACTGAAGCCTCCATCCCATTCATATCTCTCGAGATCAACAGAGACACAGTCAGTGAGACATGGACGGAAAGCCTAAAGCCGAAAGCGAAAGCCTAGGAGAACCAGATCTCTGCCTCCCAAATTTGCATAACATGATTTCATTCCAATCCAATAACCGAGTAAATTTACTTGTTAACCCTTGCAGTCAATACAGCAAGGGTTGTACGGCATAGCGAGAACAATGTGCCTGAAAATATGCCTTACATACATATGTGTGTTACTCATTACATGTATTAATTCATACACGGAGTAGGATTCTTGATTGACTTATAATTCGAATCAAAGTTAGAGAGCTACTTTTGGAATGATGATGGGATAAATTAATTGATAACAAACCTGTGACTAAGACTGCTGGCTTCCTAACATCCATCCGCACGCAATGGCCAGGGCGGTTCAAAACATTTTACGCAAACCTTCCCTAAAAGCAAAGCATGGACCCAACAATGTGATGTGATATTTATAGGACAGTCTTGTATTTGTATACTTTGAATATGGTGTGGAATCTGGAATTCTAAACCTCAGATAGAATTCCCTGTAAAATGCAGATCTTACTATAGGGAATAATGGCAGGTGGATCCGAGGGGGTAAACGCTTGTGAACCATTACATGCATGGGTAACAGTAGCAGATCCAATTTCTTGTCCTCATTGGAATATGCTAACTGTGGGGTTCTCTCTCATGCTATTTGGCGTGATGACGAGACGAAAGACAATTTCATGACTATTACATGAGGCTTCGTTGACAACACCTTACGACGTCACCAAAATCGGTTCCTTGGTGAGTAGGAATAGACACCGTTTGCTTTAGATAATTGGACGAACGAAGTCAGGAAAGTGCGAGCAGGAGGTCCCAGCACGAGAGAGAAAGGAAACCAGGCTTCGATGGAAAATATTAAAAATTTATATCGAGTTGTCCCATTCCTCTTCAATCAACTACGAAACCAACGAGTTAAAAATTGCAATATGGTAAACTTTAAAAATAGAACAGGGAATCGACGTCACGAATGACCTTTCATCCTGTAAATGTAGCGATTGTCTGTTTACGGGACCGATATAGTAACTTACATGGATTATTTAGGCAGGTGGAAGTGGAGGGAAAGCAAAGGAGTGAGTGCATGGAGCGGAGGTTGTCAATCAGGGGAGAAGCAGATGTTCTCATTATTTATTGACGCTAGAATCTTAATTTAGGTCGGAACTTTTTCTCTTCCAATTATGTCTACTATTTTTAGATTTCGCAAGGACTTTGGATATATGATTTCTTAATGTTTCCAGAGAATTCAGTCATTACGTTCATGGCAGGTGGAATAATACGTCGTAGATTTTTGCGAAATGGTGTCTGTCGAGCAGTGAACTATTCTGCTGTAAACATTTACCTTCTAAAAACAAGAAGTCAGAAACAGACTCAATACTGTGAAGAACTTCAAGCCGTTATCTGCATCACCCGACGTTATTTACCTTGAGTCAACTTAGGATGTGATCAGGTAAATAAATGACATTTGAATCATGCGTAGCGTGGACTTAGCGCAGTGTAGAACGGCAATCGCGATCAAAACTCAAAGTAAAATATTATATCGGCGTACTATTTTTAGAATACCCCTTGAGAGAGATCAGCAACTTCGTTCCGTGCGGTGCGAGTTGGATCCAAAAAACGGCTAACTGCTTCGGATCATTCTCGTTAGGTTCTTTATCAATTGCACTTCCTTCTGAACGCTCTTGGGTTATTTTGTTGCTTGAGTCGTCAGGGGTTATGAATTTCCCTGTGCATGATTACGATTACGAAGGAATATGACTAACCGGGACATTATTTTTAGAACAATCCACGAAATATTTCGAAATCTTCTTACTTGCGAACTCCATCAAGCAGTCAGTAAAATGTATATTTCACCCACAAAAAATTAAGACATACAGTTTGCAGATTCTATTCAAAAAGCAGTTGGGCAGGTGGTGGCTAGTGGGCGCAGAAAAACTGGACCGAAAATGAACCATATCTCTTTTTGGAGGTTCTATCGTTCGTTGGACTTCCGATAAGGCTCAAAACGAATCATATTTTGTTGGAGTTGACAGATTGGACTTCAGAGCGGAGCCCAGAGAGGTTACAACCACCATAATATGGTTGTCCAGGTTCAAATCCAGGCTCCGGCATCCCAGTTATGCTCTGTTCTGAGATGCCCTTCCTTCGTATACCGCGAATCCTGACTCCCTAATAAAGTGCATAGGAATGTCTGGCGCGAACGGAAATCGCGGTATTCATTTCACCGTCTGCAGTCTGCGTCTGATATATTCGTCTGTGGTCCGCGAAACCTGAGTTGGGCCTCAATCTTAATTTATAGTGTATGAAAATTTCTGGAAGCACCGCCATCCCGGTATTCACTTTAAATAATCCGAGTGTAACTGGAGACTGGAGTACTAATTTCTGGATAAAATCGATGTTTCAGGATGTGGTGGGGCTTAAAGGGAACCTTTCCAACTGTTCGTCGAATTTTGACCTGACATTTTTTTTGCAAGTTCATTCACTTATGTTTACACCGTGTGTGAAGTATCTTGTGCCGGTTTTATCGCAAAATGCTTCGGGTGACCTCCAGAGGTCAAGCTATAATGTACATAGATGGGGGTTTGAAAAACCAATCCGCCGAAAGGCCTCATTTGTGTGTGTGTTAAAAGTGAGGCCTTTTCGCGGAATGGTTTTTGAAACCCCCATCTATGTACATTATATCTTGACCTCTGGAGGTCACTTAAAGCATTTTGCGGCAAAACTGTCACAAGATACTTCACACACGGTGTAAACATAAGTGAATGAACTTTCAGAAAAATTTTGAGGTCGAAATTGGACGAACAGTTGGAAAGGTTCCGTTGCTAGGGAAGGGACCCTTGGTGGTTGAGGGCGATGTAGCCTTGTGAGGACTGGAGGGACTGGACTGCACTGGGCTGGAGTGTTGTTGACTGAGATGGAGTTGAACGGACTTGGTTCCAGGAACTAGAGACCCGCAAGTTCATGGCATGCGTGCGAGTTTGACAGAAGGAAATGACTTCCCGAACAAACTCCGTCTCTCTCTTCAGTTCTCCTCCGACTTCCTCCACGGCCACATCTTGTTCCAGTCAAACACACATCCCCTCCATCAACCAACGACTCCCCGCACAAAATTCTATTACAAGAACACAATACACGAGTCAAATTAGTCCGAACGTGTATTTTCATAAATTGTCGGAAACTTCCCAGTCGTGTCACATTTGTAAGGAAAGGGACATATCTGACTTGAGACGTTCCTGGTATCGTATCATCGTGGTTCTTGTGTCTAAGCACTGTTGTTGACTCATTCGTTCTAGTGGTTCCACCGAGGGATGGACCTGTCCAAACCAATTCAGAATGGATGGACATGAGACAGAGTGAGTGCACGAATGACTGACTGATTAGTCGTTAAATTTTAATGGACCTGACTTGACGGTGATTTGGACGATTAGCCCAGACACAAATTTTTCACGTCTGTCTGACTTGGTTGGTTGACATAATAAAAATTCACGGGGAACTTGGTGGTTGTTCTTATTGGGATTGGTTTTGACTGACTTGTTTGAGTGGCGTAACCAAAGTTGACGGACAGGCCTAAGGGGTATTTCGGAGAGTTGGGAACTTGGATTGAATTGAGGACTTTACTGAATTTACTTTGTAAAAGTACTCAAGTGGTGGGTGGACAAGAGGGAAAAGAGACTTGGTTGGTTTGGTGGTTTCGGAGTTTGGATGAGGCACGTACTTACTGTTACTACGTTTACGTTTTCCTTCCTTATATCTTTGGACGGTTAAAGTAGTATTTTGGATTCCACGAGACTACTGGACTGGAGCGTAAAGATTCTCATTGTATGTGGAGTGTGTGTGGAAGTTAAGGAGAAAGACTTGGGTTTTGGGCGGAGAGAGACGAAGGAAGGAGAATTTTCTACGCTCACGAGTGGAATACTAATCAGTTTCAATTACCGGAGCTTTACCTAATATTTATAGCGTTTCATGTACACAGTGTCGAATCGTGCTCTTTTACCATCTACTACGACTAACCCGTTTTCACCAGTACAACATGACGTAGACAAGACTTGTTATTAGGACTAGACTCTCCACAAGTCCACACAGTCCACAACCTTCATCCCATTTGACCCTTTTTCGTTCCTTCAAAAAGTCGAGCTAGGAAAGCATGAATTGCATGAAGCAGCAGTCAAGCATAACCATCATCATCAACGTACATCAAAAAGTAGCTGACTCTCGAGCTGGTTAACAAGTCTAAGTCTATCCGACTCCGAATGGTCTACAGATTTTGAACAGAGATTTAATATAAACATAAGACAGGGATGGAACTCAATTCAATTCCAATTCCAACCTCCTGCCAACTAATTATGACGGGTGAGTCGAACTCAAAATTCATATTCATGAACTCTTCTTCTTCTGTCTCTGGATGTTATTAGTGCATTAGAAACCTCACCGCAGTCCCAGTACAGTAGTAGGTCTGATCCTAGTAAAATAGTAACCACCACTACGTTCACGTTCTATTCTGAAGTGGCGGTGATGGTGACGGACAGATTGTAAACTCTTGATGAATGACAATACATTATAAACTCAGGCCACGTAGTAGTAAAAGTGCTATACTTGTACTTGCACAAAGTTAACGTAAACCAAGCCAAATGTACGACTATGACGACTGGATGACTCCTGAAAGTGCCACATGTACGCTTTCACTCAACTTTCCTTGTGGAACCACCACAACGACCATTCACCCAGTCCCAGTCCCAGTCTGCCTCCCAGTCTGCCACACTTTACGACTACCATTTGGAAAATAATAATAATATTGTGGGCTTGAAGGAAATCCAGTACTTGTGTGTGTTGTAGTAATAAGTATACTGCTGGAGTAGCTGTGAGAGACAGGGAGGAATAAAAACTCGTAGGATTTCGAAACCTGATTCATTCAATAATACGGAAACACGAAGGAACTAACTAAACCAATAATAATGCTCGGACTGGGCCCTGCCCAACTCAGTCCTTTCGTAACAACGTCCAGGGAAGAAGAGTGTTCAGTGGAGTGGAACCCAGAGGATTTTCACACTCATCTTTTAACTCCAGTTGGAAGTGGCAGTAATGGGATCTAATCAATCACTACCACGAGTCGAGTATTAGTCCAAGTCCAACTCGGACTATTTCTTCCCCACTCACGAGTCCCTCGTCTTCTTCAGTCTTCCTCCACTAGCTTTTACTCACATATTAAGCCTGTGGAAGGAGAAAAGAGCAAGAGATTTCTATTGAAAGGAAAAGTGTCACTGACTCTTATTACGATACTTCGTTTTCTCCTAAGTCCTTGACCGCTTGACTTCCCTTCTCTGGCTGCACTCAACAATAGTGGAAATAGAAGAAGAAAGTCACAAGAGGAATCAAAGGGTTAGAAGGATTTTCGACCATTAGGTCACCCATACATACATATCTCTTCACGCATTCTTGAAGACAATACAAAACCAAGTCGAATGAAATGAAATAATAATTAATTGGTTTTTGACTCGAGATACATGGATTTTAATTCACAACATTCACAAGAGTGAGAAATAACAAATTGAGAATTCTTCGTGACACACAACATAACATAGCAGTGCGCGTACGTAGAAATAATAGAATACATGTCTAATATTGTTTCTGTTTTTATCCTAAAAGAGCACACTCGAAAGCTCAGCCCATAAGTCTAATTCGTCCTCTAAAGTAGTTAATATCATCATGTTATCCAGTGTTGCTGCGTACGTACTTAGCTACTGCTACGTCTAGCCAAAATTTACTACATAAGTAGATACACATACTTAAATGTTTCTGATGGGGAAAGTGCAAACATTACATGGACATACAAGAACAGATACGTGCACATATTTATACCTATATTATGAATTTAGGTTGTTCGGCCTTTTAGTTTGTTTGTAAAGAATGTCGAACTTGGTCTCGTGTCTACAAACTTGTGTTTCGTGTGGCTTAATAATTAAGAATTAGATCGACTGATAGCTTCGCTACTACTAGTACGAATAATACTACGAATACTACAAACCCACGACGAACGAACGAGGAAGAATATAATACCTGAGTTAAATACAAGAGAACAGAAATAGAAGGCCCGCACAACACACAATGACGACTGCTCTGAATGGTAAGTCTTTAGTGGCATGTGAGCAAACATTTCTAACTGTCCATCTTTTGAAGTGGATACCAGTGGTAAAGTACGCAAAAGATAAATGCTCTTCTACTCCCAAGTTTTGGGTCTGTAAGCAGAATTTTGTGAAAGTACAGGGTTTGCGGTTTAAGGATGAGCACGGACATTTGAAAACTAGTGGGAATAAAAACATTAATAATTAATTATCAACCCACTTCAGAGGAAAGGATAAACTAGAAGAACAAATGCGTCTCAATAGGTTACCATAAGCCTGGGCACTTCCATGGCCTTAAATATATTATGGCAAGGGTAAGCTAGGCCTTATTTCATATGCGCTTACAAGTCAATAGGCGGACTGATATTCAAGGTCAAACCCCGTCAATTCAAGAACAATAGAATGCATTTTACCACACCCTCCCCGGAAATCCAGAATCATTCCTCTTAACAGGACCTTTTCTTTTACAGGACAGGTGTAAAATATTGCACGGCCGCACGGCTTGACTAGCGTCCTGGACAGTGACCCTGATTTTATTCAGTTTGAAAAATGTCGTCCAGCGACTTTGAAAATCTGGATTTTCTGGGTCGTTCCTGTCTGATTTCCAGTGTACAGGAGAAGTTGATGCACGCTAGACAGTCACTATGAAATTCTGTAGAGTTACACAATTTTGAATTAATCTTAATCTTCTGTAGGCTTTCACCAGTATATGCTCAAATTCAAAACTTTCACACTTGCGTAATAATATTGTGTTTATTTTAGCGATATTAGCTAGCATTATGTGAAACGTATGTCTCAACCATAACAGTCCACAATTTATAAATCCAGTCGTACCAATTATGAGATTTTCATTGAAGCGAGGACTTTAAATAATTAAAAGTATCATCCTGCAATATTCAACGACCTAAACAAATCGGGAAAACTCAATTCAAGGATCATGACATGTAAACACGATGCAGTCCACCTTTTTATTATTCTGTGAATACAAACTGGGTATCAGATATGTAAAGGACGTCCGGGAGCTGAAGAGAATATCAACACATTCAATCCAGACCAGTTCTCCAAAACTGGTCTGCAATAATTTTGTGTGTGTCGATTGTTAAGTTGGTGAAACTTTTATGTCTGCTCTGGAGTAAAATACATAAACACTTTGGTTTTTATTTGTGTTGTCTTTAGAAGGTACATTTTAACTACACTTTTCTCTTGATTTGTAGCCAACGGCCTCACACGGGAGTGTCTGACCAGTCCCAGTTATCGAAAGGATTACACATTTTACCTTCGTACGAAGAGTTGCTCTGAAATCACAAACGCTGAAGTTAGATGGTTATCTTAATTGCAAGCGTATATAGGCATACAAGGCGCATGTAATTATTCGTTGCTCCCATTCTGCGACGTTTTACTGCTTCTGCTTCGTTTTTCTTGCTCAGTCCCATGTCTCCTGTGCTAACTGTGTAGTTAGTTTGCAGTTTCAGTGTGCTAGTTAGAATTTGCTCCACTGGAATTTATACATTTATGACTTGCTCCTAGCTCCTGGATAGGTTACAGATACATATTGAGTGACTCATAGCAATTGGACGGGAGTAGCCCTTCTATTATCGATGGGTCGAGGGTCGAGAAATGCAATAATGTTAAATAAATGAAGTTACATAAGTGTGAAACAATATATTTTCTTTTGCGACCAATCGGAGAAGCACGACAAACTCAGGAGCGTGACTCTAGACAGGAAGCTCATTCGCAAAACAATCTGTATGCATAAACTCTGACTCCCCTCAACTTTAAGTCAGTAGTGCATGCACAGCTTGAATGGAAAAAAAAGTTCATGGGTAGAAGATTAGATAAAAAGTTTTACATGTCGAGGACTTTTAATGCTCTGTGGGTCACAACATGTCTCGTTGTTTTTTCGATCCGACTCAGCGTAAATAATGAGATCGTCTGACAATGTGGTTACTAGTTGCTTATTTAATGCAAGTTTAGTCCTAGTTGTTATTCATTATCTTGTTCGTGCTTCCTCCACCAGTTTCAAATTTCACGATGATTGCATACGGTGTCGTATTATAAGTGTTTTTTTTTGTTCCGTTCTGAAATTTGAGATTTAGAAAATGGCACGTCGGAGGTTCGAAAGTTTTCTATCCAATCCTCTCAGTAGTGCCACATTTTATGACATTAGACGTGATTGTGTTTCTTGACGTAACAAACTGAAATATTATTTTGTTTCCGTCACCGTTTCTGCCATGTATCCAGATTTAAGTAACCGTGATTTAGGTGCACTTTAAGTACTTGAATGTTTATTTGACTTTTCTCTTTCTCAAAAGCCCAACTTGTGTAATACACATAAGCAACACATGTTCTTTACCCAGCTGGAGCCTCATCGTTTGGCTAAGGCTAGCTGGGCTTTTTCAAAGAGTTATGGATCTACTCGATTTTTTTACGATACTCTTAAAATTGGGGAAATTTCGGATGCATAAATCTTCGTAATAGGTACATTAGCATGGAGTGAGTAGAGTAATAGAGTTGAGTGAAACACAAGTTCATGTTTTGATTCTTTCCGTTGTGTGCTGAAATGTCGTTAGTTTGTATACTCAAAACCCAATAATTAAACTTTCGAGATATTAAATTAATCAATTTTGGAAGTTTGGGATACGTTGGCTCCGCTATCTTTGTTTTCCAAGCACTTCGTATTAAACTATCGTAACCCGTTTCATCATATAATTAAGGTGAAGTGGACATTTATTGCGGCAAAGGCGAAGACGTATGAGAATTCGGTTATCCAAGACAGAGATGTCTGCTTTCCCGCTTGTATCAATGTGAAATAATGATGAGGTTGAAAATAACGTCCATGAAGACGACCAAATTGTCGATTGTTACAAATCTTCACCTGTCTTGACTTTTAGAAGGCAAAGAATTCGTGGAAAGGAAATAGGTTAAGAGTCAAGAAGATATTCTCGTGTTGCGGTGGAATTCGCCTCGAAGTCGTAGTCAAGCACGACCGTACCTCAACTTTCTCTTCTCCCGGAAAAACCAAGTGTCTCATTTGGTCCTCCATGAGATGAGGTAGACGTGCATTATTTTGTCGTCCTCAGTCCCTGTTCACATCACCCAACGCTGATGGTTATAATATTGAACATACGTTCCTTCCTCTCGTCTCCGATTCTTCCCAGGGAGGCGGAAAAACATAAGAAGAATTCTCATCTCTTTTTTTTGAAGAAGGTTGGTTTGGTTCACATGAATGGAAGGCAGGTCTGAGACTAAGGCGTCAATCTCTATTACCCGTTACGCTCTTCCGACATTTTCTTCATTGCTGGCGCTCCGCTGACTGCATATCTACGAGCGTCTTTAAAAAAAGAAAATAAGCGTAGCGCAAAAGGACATGCGGGTCCAATAACAGAGGCAGGGGAAAAAAACTTAAAACTGCCGTTTTTTGGGGGGTTATGCAGCCATGTCATGGCACGGCGGAGAGAGCTCAAGAATTTTAATTACCAGAGGATCGGAGAATCGACAAATTCAAGGGATGATGGGAGTTCTACAATACCGAACTGAATTGCATTGCATTGCTTGGCATCGGATGGTAGGAAAGAGGGTATCGGTATATCAGTTGTCCTTATGGTCTTATGGAGATGAGAATGAGATGACTCGAGTAGAGTGATGATGAGATGATGTATGTTTTCAGTTGGTGAGGAATTCTCCGCTCCGTCAATTATCTTTCTAAAGCCCCGAAGTCTTCACAACCCTTCCTCATTTCTGATTGTGAGAACAGGGAGGAATTCCAGTTTAGGTAAATAATCAGGATGGTTTGTAAGGCAGGCCAGACTGGCTGACGTTATGACGATGTTCAGCTTTTTGGTGGTGGTGGGTTGTTCGTGTCACGATTGTATTGTAAGATTCGGGTTTCTTCTCAGTTTTACACCGTCAACAACATTCTTAAATCAAGACCTTAAGGCGTAGTCACACAAGAAACAGATACTGCTACTACTGCGCTACATGAGTGCCACGAGTTCTTATGTCTTCAATGTGCTTGGTATTTTTGTTCGGAGTATCTATTTCTTAAGTCTAAAATTCTCTCTTCAGTTGGTGTGGTACGTGGTTGAAAATCAAGTGTCAAGTAAAAGGTTTCTTCGTATGGCGTCAACAAATGGGTCGGTCGTGTGGGTTCGGTAGGTGAACCTGTCTGTTTGTCTGTCTTGTGCCCGGAAATGAGTGTCAGTTGAGTGAAATGTGGTGCGGCAGACATTTGCATCTTTCTCAAGGAGTCGTCGTTCGAGTCGTCGTTTAATTACAAATCTGACTAAAGGAGAACTTTTCTTAAGACGAAATATGTGCTATAACGTTGCGTTCGCCCTACTCTTCTGTCTTGAGTTTCTTGGGCTGCCGCTTTAGACTCGAGCCAATTTCTCTCCCGTTTTACAAAACGTGAATGAGAGAAATGGAAACGTCGCATTGGAATGAAATGAAATGTACGGGAGACTCGAGTCAACGCAGCAAATGATTAATGATTCATTTGCAAATCACAGGAGAGGTTTCTATAAATAATACTCATTAAAACAGTGGAGGGTAAAACGGTGGGTGGTAAGGAAATGGAAAGGTAGGTAGTAGGTTGGTAGTTAACGTAAGACAGGTGAAAACTTTGGTTTCATTTCGATTCGAGTGGAGTGACGGGGAATTATGTGTCATCAGGAATTGACAAGGTTGCTCGTGGAATTAAGTTAGTTTCAAAAGAGTAAGAGAGAAAACGGAAACTCGACCACGTACTTATATACCTGATTTGACTCCTTGGCTTCTTGAATTGGAAGCAGGCAGCCGGGTAGACTTGGCGATCAGTATGTTTGTGTGTGTCTGAATATTTTATGAATCAATAATAGTGGTAGGTGAATTCGTGTTCTACTTTGAAAAGAGACTTGTAAGTTGGAGCGAGTGAACATGTAGTAGTGCGTAGAGCATGTGTAAGTAAACCAGTCGGGAATACAATTATGGTGCGGCATATGACCACAGGCTTCGACTGTGCGTGGTCCTGAATACTTGACCTTATAATCTCTAGACCTTCTCTTCCTTCTTATCCAGAAATATTGGATCACTTTTTGTTGGAAAAGTTTGAATTTGTTAGTGATTCAATCATGCGAGGTATGACCTGACGATTATGAAGATATTAAATGTAATTAGAAACGCCATTTCATATCATTAATTTTAATGACCTGTGTTGTGGCGACTGCTTTAACGTCCTTATAATCTTATATCATGGCGTATCACTTCTTATTTTTTTCAATTCGTCTGGCTCCAAACGATTTATTACATTTGGAAATTGAATTGTATTGAGGTTTTAGCTCCAGGTTTTAGTCACATTTCTAGAAATATAAAAAAAACGTGTTGGGTTGATGTTGTTGTTAAGGCCCTTACACGGGAAATTGCGAGAATTTTTTTGGTTTTCTAGTATTTAGTTAAGGGAAGTCGCCGGGCAGCGCAAACACATGTGTAAGCGTTACATTGAGACAGTGCTTAAAGACTTTTACTTGTTCAATCTAGCTCATATGTGAAACGAATTTTGTGTAGTTGTGATTGGAAGATGTCTTGAGAGACAAGTATTTTCTAATAACGTGTCGTTATTGGAAGGAATGGTCATGGGTAAGTTGGAGACAGAGTTGACTTTTCTCTCAAGGTCTTTGTGCCTTGGCGTCCCTTCCTCCCCCTTTTCTCCTCCGTTTTTCTTTTTGAGTCTTTGGGGAAATCGGGGTCTTTCTTGAGTCCAATATTGACATTGATTGCTGACAAAAGATGTTCACCATCTGCGACAGTTTTCTTCTTCATCCTTTCCCTTCCGTTCCCGCGGCCAGGAGAAACAGTCTCTTGTCCTTTGTCTGCTCGACTGTATCAATATTGACCCCGCAAATCAACATACAACACTCACATTCACATTACATCCACATCCACACATGTTCCACGCCAAACCATCCAACAAACCAACGGTATCCTTACATCCAATTCTCCCTTCTGGTCTTACTTGCCCCTCTGGCCCTAAGGACTCAGTCCACTGAACCTCCTTGAGTCACGCAATTCAAATAAGACAAACATATCTTTGTTTGGTTCTTATTAAGAAAAATCACTGGACCGACAATTCTGACTCTCCTCTGGTCATCCACTCATACGGACAACTACATTTTTCATCTTGGGGCTGGTGGACCTTAAATATTTTAAAACATTGAGATGAAGGGAACAAAACAAATATACGACTCGACAAGATAGTCAACTCCAAAACGTTGTTTAGTTGTCACCAACTTGCCCTGTCCAAAATGAACTCGACAGAATTGCAGAAAACTTGGAAATTGTTTTCGCAGATGTTTCCAATTTTGCCCCACTTTGTAGCATAAGAATAGTTAGCCTAGTGTAAACATTTGAGCCGTACCCCGGGCTAAAAAAATTATAAAAATGAAAAGAGCTGGCTTGTATTCCAAATCCGTAATGTTCTATAAACTTTCTCCAATTTGTGGCGTCCTAGCTAGTAGCTATTACTCGAGACCTGCTACTATTGGTGTCTTACGGTACACGAGAAACTGGTATGTGTCTGAAGGCTCTAAGCTTGAGAGACTTCGGTGTACTAATATGTAAATACAGGGTGGGTCATTAAAAGAATTTTACTTTAAGAATCTCAATTTCATTATGCACGAAATAACTAAGTTCAGTGAGGTTGGTTTTGTGTTATACCGACTTTTGGTTATTGAGCTACAGATTTACAAAGTGAAAAGGATTATTTTGGCCCACTGCACACCAAATTCTGAGCGAAAAACCATGAGGCCCACTAGAATTCGATTCCTAACGCTGGGCAGAGAAAGTGGGTGATTCCAAACTTCAGTCTACGTATCTCCAGTAATATGCTATTAAGTGATCCGATTTTCGACATAGAAACATGGAAAACTAAGAACAACATTACTGTTTCCGTTTCCATGTCTGCTATCTACGGAAAGCAATGCGTCAGTAATTATTTTCTAAGGCTTTTAATTTGTTCAACCTTAATGACAGCCTCTTTCTCTTTCATTTGGTGGATAGCCACCGTTGTTCTCTTGTCCCGGATAGAACTTGAGGGATTTAAGAGAAAGTTGTTCGTGTTGAAAATTGACAGAAAGAAGTGCGGGTGGGAGGTTGTGGCGGAGGCATGCTCTTGCTTTCCGTGTTCCACTTACTAGATTTGTTTGTCCGACCACTGCAATCAAGTAAATTTATAGTAGCAACAAGTCGTCTGTCCAATACATACTCATAGCCGTAGTAACACGTGTTATGCTGCGTTCACATGAACATAACCCTACCGTGCATATTCTAATTTTGTATCTGTATTAGTTGGGATGGTAGCTGAAGACTGGTTTTTCGGGTTGGTTTCTATCCTATTCGGTTTTGCTTTCGGAAGATGAGAGAAAGTAGGGGAATTTATATGTAGGGATGACGTAGATGGGCTCCTTGGCTTTCGTCTGGACTGGACGGATTGAAGTGAAAGCTGGTAAAAATACAATGATTTTGAGAGAAAGCGACGAAGAAAGAAAGGAGGGAATGAGGTAAAACATGTGTAGAACGGAAAAGGCTTTGAGAGAGCACAGCGCCGCACCACTGCCACTACCACTACCGACTTGCAAGCCTGGTCTGGCGACTAAGTTCTGGCTCAATGTGAAGAATAATGTTCTTCTGAGAGACGTGCTGGCCTAGTTAAATTGGTGTTTGTGCTGCTCTCTCTCTTTCACAAACTTGTGCACCATCCTATATATAGGATGAATGTTTGCATTGTGAGTGAAAGGAGCATATTGTGCATGGAATCGAATCCCCGCACCAACACCATACCGTTTTCTCAACGAAACATCGTTTCTTGGGCTCGTTTTGAGGAGAAAGAGTCAAGTGAGGCTGAGGAGAAAGTGCGTTTATTTCATTCAGATACGCATACACACTCACCGCACCACACGTGAACACCTTTTCCATGAACATTCTGTGGCCTAGGAAGAAGGAGGATGCCTAGATACTCTGTGTACATACATATAATATCGTCATGCCAGTGTAGTTGATCGGACGACTCTCACATTGCCGTTGGCAATTTTTTAGCATACATTGGTTGGCGTGATGCGCCAACCTCTCTGTCTGGTACTTGGATTACATGAAGGAAGTGTTTAAATCAAAAGTGTATACGATTATTGACAGAGGTACGACGGAGTCATGGACCTGTTCTGTGGTTTGTGCCGATGGGTATTGTATGGAATTTGTCTTTGCTCCAGATTCATTTCTCCACTTTTGACTTTCGCCTAAAATATCCGACAGAAACCCACCCCTCGCTTGTCCTATGAGAGACCCAGTTCCAGGATTCGGTCCATAGAACGGTAACGTAAGGCCGGGAAAGTCTGAGCTTTTATCGTTATCTTGTACAAATTTGTTCAGCCCGAGAGAGTTCATTTTCTGAAGCCTACAGAGGATAAGTTCCGTTCCATTATCTGTACATACTCGCCTTGCTCTCTTGCCTGGAGGAACTTCTCATAATACTACCACCACGACCAACCACTACTACTACTGTGTATGTATTTTATGTTGGTTTGGATAGAATGGACAGAGCGGAAGATCCATATGAGCTCAATAAAAGTGCTCAGTGTTGTTCAGGAGTATTGCGGGAGTAAAAGCCAGAGTGACTTTGCTGGTATTTGAACAGCGTATCGTATCGGCTCCTTTTTGTTAGAAACATTCTTCAGTTTACTACAGAGTAATAAGACGAAAAGGAAAGGAGAGATTCCTACTTTGATAATTTTATCCCTTCTAGGAAAACCGATTCTGAAGGAAAGTGAATCGAAGTTACTTTATCGTAAGTAAGTCTTGTAACTAAACATACGTTCACGTTGTTGCAAGGTTGGCTAGTTTCTTGGCTCTATAGGTAGAGGTAGTACACTGTAGTGGGACAGATAACACATTGCGAAAACGGTTATGTTATCTTCTTGAGCTCCAAACTTACAATGTAGTGTATTAGAGTCTTTGATTATTTTGTTTCCTCGATCCTTTCCCTTGCCTTTGCATACGGCAAAGCTTTCTTTTCTTCTTTCTTCCTCCGGCACACCTAGTGTACTTGATGGAAATACTGAAGTACAATATCTTGAATTTTTCTTCTTACATTATTGCCTATCTGAGTTTCGTGTATACACTCACCTATGTACATTCATACATACCGGTAATTCTCAGACTCAAACTTCATGCATTTGTTCCGTTTGTTCTTTTTTTTTCTTCGTTCACGCGGATGGATGAGTCGATGGTACTAACTCAGGGGTAGTATCTGGTTAACAGGAAGCGTCAGTTTTTTTTGTTCATCCTAGTTCCTAATGCTCGCTCGGTGCGATGATTCCTGGTTTTCTTGGAATGGCATTGCTCTGTATGGGTCGTGGGCATCGATTGGCCATATATGAAAGTACTAGTACAAGAAAGTAGCCGCGAGTAGGTACGTAGGTAGTACGGTTTGCTTGGCTATCGATCCTCTTTGCTTCATTCCTCTCTTTTCTCTCTCTTCATATTCTGTAAGTGAAAGCGCTAAGTTACGATCAGTAAAAGAAAAAAAAAGTAAACGTCAGCGGATAGAAAAAGAATTTGGTGCACCCAAGACAATACATAAAAATTCTTCAATGTTCTCTATTTCCTCCTCCTTCCGTCTTTGCCATAGAAATATAGCGCTTGCAGTATTAGTATTTTGTTCTCTTCACTGGACTCAAACGGTTGGTGGGGGTAAAGGGAGAAACAAAAAAAAAACGAAAATGATAGGAGAATTTCCCGTTGGTCGTCAAAGTAAAAGTGCGTAGTGACTGTGATAGCTCTGTTCTTTTGTACTAGATGTATTTCAACTACTCAACCAGACAAAAACTCACACCTTGCACTTTTTTTTTACTTTGACTTAGCAGTCAGAGTGAAATTGAGGTGTCAATGTATGAAAGTGCGTCACTTGTAGTGAGTAGATCAAAAGGAATCACTCCTATTCAAAATTCCACAGCGTCCAAATACATTCCATGGGAATATTCCGTCTTTCTCTCTCATCCAGAAGGTATGGCAGTGGCACAACTACTGCAGTATTTTTGAGTTGGTTCTTACGTGATTGTACATGCAACCCTTGTTTTTCCTACCTGCCTGACTGACTAGCTTCTTTCAATTGTTGCCCTCACCCCGGACCGAATTCACCTCGACGCATTCCAATTTTCATTCATCCGATTCGAACGACATAAAGGGGCACACAGGGTTTATTGGAAACGTGACATTACAACTTACCACCACTACCTGCCGTCCTCCGAAAGCCGTCACTTCCTGGTTGTACTCACGTACGTTGGAAAGCAACGTAAGGGAATGCTCTAGAGGAATGGAGACATGCATTCAATTCGATTCAGATTCGAGAATAGTTTAGACTACAAATGTACCTGGATGTACAAGGTTCTACGTAGAACGACAAGTGCACATGTACATTTCTTTGGAAGACGGGTCTGGCGTGGATTACTTTCTTCCAATGATCGAGACTCTAGTTCCTGGTGTCGTCAGAGATGTATTCATGCAGAGGAGAGCACACTCTCACACGTCTTGTCATTTTATAATTCAATTGAACCTCCGGATGGAAGGTAGTGGTGGAATTGGTGGAAAGGAATTCTTTCTTTACACTTACATAGGATTCACGACTCACATAAAATGAATTTCGAGACGTACATATACTTTCTAGAGAGGCACAGGCTTTGTGGAACAATACAATATTCTACTGAGACATATTTCCGTTGCCAGTCAATCGCTTGCTTGGACATGGTGGATGGTGGAGCTTGTGAAATCCTCAAAGGAAAAATGAAGTGAAAAGAAATCAAATCGAGAAGATTTAATGGAATAGAAGGGTCCTTTGGTTTTATATTGAAACATCATTTTTTGATGGTTCAAAAGCACAGTCTTAACATCTTGTTCGGAAGCTACCGGAGAGTACAATCCATTGTCGTTCATGCTTGTCCACCATATCAATGGTTTTTGGAACACCAATCATAGTAGTACTTATGCGATGTATGAAAGGTGAAATCCATTCTCACTTGTGTAATGTTGCGTTGGGTTAGATTTGGATTTGACTTACGGTTGGAGAAAGTCAGGTAGCGAGGAAACTGGAGCTAATAAAAAAACTGTAATGTTAGACAAGTCATGCATGGTTTCTGAGAAGGCTTAAGGTAACTGAAGATGGATGGGATGGTGAAGTGCGTGTCAACCAGATCTTGAGAGTCGGCTAACGGGTTTGTACATATGAGCTTCTTTAGGTTTGAAGTATTTATATGCAAAAAGTGGAGAGTGTAAGATTCAAGAAAGCAAAGTCAGTTGTAATGCCTTGAATATATATGGAGTTATACATAGAATACTTAGAGTGAGAGTACCTCAAGTGTCTCAAAGGATGAAAAAAGGGTACAGACCACGCCTTACGGCACGGTTGACGGGATGGCAAGGTAATAATAATCAGAAGAAAAAGAAGATATGTTCGACTGTATGTAGGAAGAAGGAGATTGGAGATAGTACTAGTAGCAGCGTATAATAGGCAATAAGATGGCATTAGAGTTCTTCCTGAGTATTTTTATTCTCCTTGCAATGGAAGTTTGGGATGGAGAGGAGAAAGGGCGAAGAATACGAAATTGGTAATTTGTGGCTCCTCAATTCTCCCTGTACCATCCATGTAGTACGTATGTATGCACGTGTTGAGGAAAGGAAGAGACTGTTAAGCTCCTGGAGTCTTGGGCTCCAAGGCCGGTACAGAGCAGTTTTTTGGATACGAGGAAAGAAGGAAGAGAGCTAAGGAGATCTCCTTGAGACTTGGGTTGGTTTGATGTGGAAAAGTTTTTGGCATAATCTAACGAAAGGGAGGATGACAGATTTGAAAATATGAGTTAGAGTAAGAAGCTGAAAATAACATGTCGAAAAGTTTTGTTTGGATTGAAAACTTGGGGCATCTTGGGGAAAGAGCTTGTGTCGGTCGGGCTAGGGCTAGTCGTCGACTGAAAGGGGGGGGGTGAGTGAAAGATGAGTAGAGAAATTGGAGGATTCACGTATATGTGAATGGATTTTTGATGTATATTACGGCGATCCTTTGGTCGGGTGGCCGTCATTACTACTATTCTGTCAGCGTGAGAGAAAACGAAGTCGACATTTCCTTTTGTCAATGTAAGCCGGGTGGACGACGTCAATCTAGAGGTTCCTTGTATTCATAAAATTCCAAACAATCGTCTCGTCGTCTTTACTAGTCTTTTATATGTTTTTCCTTGAACCCATTGGTATTGAGAGACTTCTCCAATGTTATTCTTCAAATATGAATGTCTGTACGTTTGTACGTAAAGTAATCTTGTATTGGAGTGTAGCCTCCGCCTGCCTTCAAGATTGAGAGAAAGGGCGTCCTTACATTGTGTACACGGGCTGGTATATGTCTTGAGGCGAAAAAGAAAGCAAGTCTCAGATGGGACTTTAAGTCGCTCCTGGAGCCAGCTGAATGAGAAGAGACCAAATCTCTCAATAAACACTGATTTTGACCAGAATCACGTAGTCGAGACCAATCTCGTAGTCGTCCGGGTAAAAGGAGGACTATTCGGGTTGAGAAAGCAAGGAGGAACGAATTGCAAGTGGAATTCCTCAGCCCCCGCGAGAAATCCACATATTTTCTTGTTTGTTCTGAAATAGGATAAAATGCTATAAAACGTTCCAGATCCTGATAGAAACCGTCGAGCTTCCTTTCCTACTCGTGTCTAACTGTCGAGTTCAATCTTGTTTCAGCTTTATTGGTTTTATACGTATGTATGTATGGGATGTGTCCGAGGACTGAATGCGTATACTCCACCATGGACTTTTTTCTCCAGTTTAGTCCAATCCTATGTATGTCTGTGGCTTTGGGCCATCCTTCCGTGCTCTCACTTTCTCCTCCGGCCACTCAGGAGAATTTTCTATATAAAATTCATTGAACGCACCCCAGTTTTAGCCAAGTGCTGTGGTGTGCATAAACAAAGAACTTGGATTCATCATATTCTGGAAGGTTGGGAGGCGGGTTTGATGCCGGAAACTTTATACATTCCCGATTGGTTGAAGGAAGGAAGGATGTGAATGGAGCATTGTGTTGATGAACAATTGGTGACTTTCCATTGTCTTCGTCTTAACTTCAGGTCACAAAATCATTAACCCCCCACTCTTCCAAGATCCTGACTCGGCAGTCTCTTCAACCCTACATTTGACTTCTTCACTACCCCCATTAATAGATACACATGCATCGTGCGTCGTGGTAGTGCATTGAGTAAGTAAGTAAGTAAGTAAGTACGTACTGTACGTGGATGGAGCCGTGTGTACGCGCTAATCGTCCTCTAATGTCCTCCGCACCTATCTATTAATCTTAATCATGAGATCAGTGGATCGGAAAGAAGTTGAATGAGGTGCCTTCAGTCAGGAATGAACTAATTCCATTGTATTTCTCAACCTAAACCCTTGAGTGTGAAGTAATGCGGTGATTGAGTACAAGGAAGGAAAGGAAGGAAGTTTTTGGAGAAAGAAAGAGAAAACAGAAAAAGGAGAAAGTCCTTGTCTTGTTTTTGCGAGAAAGGAACGGGATTGTTGGTGGGTTCAAATGAGTAAAAGAGGCCGGGAGGCGAAGAATAAGGGAAAAAAGACTTAAGAGGATCCTGGAGAAAGTAACGGGAGGAAGGACGAGCGATGAGGACTGGAGTTGACGGAAGGGCTTGGAAGGAAAGCGAGCAAACACGGACAAAAAAGTTAAACCTCCACCACAGTCGTCCCTGAATCTTGTGGTGCAGTGTAGATTTGGGTGACTGACTGACTAAGTTGGTACGATGTGCCCTGGCTCTGCCACGCCAATGCTCGATGCCCTAGCCTCATGGTATTTGGCACATTGCCTTCCGATCACCTCCAGCCAGCAGGAGAAAGAAGACGAAGAATTTCTGGAGAAGAAGTTGAAGAGGGCCAAGGAGGAACGGATTCGCCTGTAGCTAGATTCAGAGGACCCATTTCCCCTTTTCCCACTGTCGCCGTCCGCCTCACGTTGCTCTGTCCACTCGATAATAAATCATTTGTGGAAAAGGACTGGAGGGCGAAGGGAAGGAAAAAATGTCTCCTTTTCTTCGCTCCACTTATTTCCAATTACCTTCCATGAGAGAAGAAAAAAAGACGACTATCACCTACCCACCTTCCTCTTTTTTTGATTCACTCTCCGATTTTTGGACCATTTCCACTGCGTCACCACATCATAATGGAGGGAGCGGGAATCCAACCAGAACAAACAATATATCTTTTCTTTACCTTACCTCACCAACCTTCCACTCTTTCTGGGTTCCTTCCTTCCACTCATTCATTGGGCTTTATGAGAATCCAGTTCAATTCATTGGAGTCTTTCCCCATTACTACAAATATTTGAAAGGTTACATCATGATGGCCAGAAGAGATTTGTTTAACATTTTCCACAAAAGGAAACGGACTTGGTCGTGAAATATTAACCAATAGCACTTTTAACAAAATGGAAAGTGTGAATGTTGGAGAAAGGTAGTCTTGGGTAGCTGATATTCTGTACATAAAGTCTATCCTAAACTCCAACCATTTCTTGGTCAGTGGAAGGGAATAGCTCATCTATCGACTGGAGAAAGTCGAATCAAGTCCGAAAATTTGGAATTCTGAGAGCATAAAAATGAGTTCTTGAGATTTCTTTTCCCTTTGTTTTGTTTGGAGGACTTATTGGAATTGATGAGTCAATGTTCTTGTTGGTGCAGAATGGGTGGATCCGTAGGATTGGGTAGAAGATCATTTGGTTTGGTTAGGTTACTTTTACTTTTATACGTTCATGTTAAATGGATTTAGTGGGCTTTTAGTATAAGTGCATTCAGTTATTTGTAGGGACTTGACTCCTGTATTCTTTCCCTGCCGCGGCTTAACTTTCTCTTCCTGAGTGCTCAATCATTCCATGTATGCCCAAAGGCATTGCTTTGCTTGGCCTATCATAGCATTCCGTTGTACAGTCCGTCCGTCGGTTTTGCTAGAGCGGACGGAGATTCGGGTGGATAATCAGGATTGCCTAGCCAGTTGGTTGAGTTTTCCTTGAGTGTTGTGTCTTGTCCTTCCATTGCCCAAGTCTTAGATGGGACTGCTAGTCTAGGATTTGTCTAAGTATTTTTTTTATGTCGAAACACTATTTTCTCCTCCTGTACTGAGCCTTCTCATGAGACCCATTGTCATATGTACGATGTTGACCTAAGGCAGAGAGCGTGAGCTTGGTCTGTGCTCGTAAAGGGAAATGGGACTTTCTTGGCCCTCGCTTTTGACTTGCGCTAAAAAATCTACTGTTGCCCTTTCTTTTTTCTTTTTTTTTACTCTTCTTAAGCCATTACATGGAGTAGGCAGTTGAAGTTATGTAGCCAAGACTATAGTTGAGTATACAAGTCCTGCCTGTCCTGTGTCAGAAATCTAAAGCTTACGAAGGAAGGAGATGGGTTAGAGAAGACTTGGTTCCTTTCATCACGCCACAACACCTTCCTTCTCTTTTTATCCTTCAACTCCACACTTCATTACTCCAAACAGATAGCCACACTTGTGCAAGCGTCGACTTGAGTTTTCACCAACCAACTCACACAGAGAGTAAGTGTAGAATAGAGTTTTCTCATTCGCAATAACCATTTCTCTTGAACCTTGCATTTGATTTGAGTCGGGTCATACAGATAGTCAGGGGAAAGAGAGAGTGGTAATCTCAAACTGTTCGTCTCTCCACTCTCCTTGGATTCTCTCTACTACTCCTCGGGTTTAAATCTTGTCCGTCTTAAGATGAAAAAGATACGAGAACCTCGTAAAAAAAACTCTTGGATTTTATTACCTCAAATGTGTTAAAAGGGTGGGGCCAGTTACAGAACCTGACGTGAGTTAAATGCCACTATGCTCTACGTCCCTAATTGAACTTGTACTCATTTTCTCAGAGCAAATTCTTCTTTCAATTATCAGATAAGCTTCCGAGCCGTTATCACGACTATACTAGAAATTGGACTCATAGGTTGGGTACATCCAATTTAGCCCCATGGAGAAAAATAAATTGTGTCCATCGTGATGGATAAAATGCCTAAAATTGATATTCTGTCATGTCCACCACTCCGCTTACCTTTATGCTGTCTGTTGAATACGGATTCGTTGTCATAAACGATAACACAGTTGTCTTGTGTGAATAGATTCTGTTTGGGCTTTGGCAGGATAAGGTGTTGCGAATAGGAATGGTTTTATTCATGGAGAAAGTGGGATAGGATTGATAATTTGATGGAGAGGTATACAAGAACTGAGGATTGGAGAGAATTTGAGTGGAGAAAGTGGAGAAAGGGTTGGAAGGAAGGATATGTGTGAGACAGATGGAGGATGGAATCTGAGAAGATTTTAAATGGAGGAAATATATGTGTAGCTGTCTGTAGAACAACAGGAAAGGGGTTGGGTTTGTGGGTGCTTTGCATGAGCGGAGAGTGAAAAGGGGAATTGAAAGGAAAAGAGTGGAGAAAGATCGGAGGTGCATTCATAGTGTCCATATCAGGTTGGAACCCCATTTCTCCTGGAAGGCAGTGAAATCTGCTGAGCTGGATCCTTCCGGTTTCTTCTATGTAAAGAGTAAGAAGTACTATGTGTCGAGGTTCGAAAGATTTGAAAAATGTTGAAATTCATTCTTCCAATTTTTGGTCGAATGTCTAGTTTTATCTTCACTTGGTTCGACATGATTTCCTTGTGGAAAGTAGTGAGGCACATGATAATCTCAGAAGGCAAGGATGGAATCTCATGGGTCTCACTTTTTTCTTAAAGAAGTCCCATGTGGCTAATATCATGTATGTGTTGAGTAGATTTGATAATGATTCTTCTGACAGAGAAAATTTGAGGAACGACTCTGGCCAATGTTTTTCTTTTTGTGTGTGCCTGGCTTGACTAGTGGTTAAAAAATCGACGTTTTGAGATAGAGTATTGACATGATAGCACGACGACATTTACATGGACTCTGGTATGGCTTAAAGCTGTGTATGCTTTATAAGCCTCGTGCTTGGGCTGGATCAAATGCATAGTATGTAAACGGAGTCTGAGTTCAAGGGATCGGTATATTAAAGTCGTTTATCTTCCTTGTCCTTCTCTTCTCTCTTACTTTTTCTTCGTTCCGCGGTCGAAAATCGGATTTTCTTGACCCTTACCCAATATATTCATCTCGTCACGACGTGTACAGATTAAACTGAGAGCATGGACGAAATAAATTGGATTCAGTCTGAAACGACTACGAGGATGGCGACGACGACTAGTGCTATTTCTACACCTACATTACTTCTCTCTTTTTTGGGGAATGGTTCTGGACTTGAATGAACAATCCCAATGCAGAGCAGGCTTTATGTACCCCGGAATCCAAACCAATGTGGAATGAGACTAGAACATAATAGTGGGTTTTTGGATTGGATTTTTGTCTGTCTCGGACAATTCTCTCCTCCCTTTCCTTCTCTATGTTGCCGTTCACGTGAGTTCGGTTGTATTGCATTGGACCATCCTATGACCTCTTCCTATATTCATTCCTCGTCACCTTTGCTTTTTCTTATTTCTGCACATCCGTTTTCATCAATGTCTTTCTTCTCCTTTCTCCTCTTCATGATGAGTTACTTGCATTGCATGCAAATTTATCAAAATCAGAGAAAGTTCCCACTGCTCCAGACACTCACACACTCATAGCATGCATAGTAGTCACAAGTAAGTGTCATGGCATGGCAAGCAAGGCATTCTGTTCGAACCATAGACATTTGCTATTCTTCGAGTCGGGAATACATTATGCATGGTAATGCACTGCACCCGTGCAAATTGCAACAAAGCGAGTGAGTGATTGTCACCCTCTATGTCCTCAACTGTCATCATTCCTAACATGATTAGTTGGTTATGGCCCTCTTCGACGACTGCTCTACTCTTCTCTCGTCCTCGTCCTTCGTTCAGATGAAATTCACTGATGGATACTAACATTATATTTCTATTTGAGAGTGTCATCAATTGTGTAATTCTGGTAGCCAGTGGACGAATGTGTTTTAATGTGGTACATCCAGTGACCGACTTCTATGTATTCAATGAGATCAGTTTTCTTGTCTCGACCTATTCATTTCTGACTGACGTAGACAGCTTAATTAGGGATTCATGAATGAAGTTTGCCCATATACGATATCACATACAGAAACGTTGAGATGACATTTGTTTATTTATATTCACAGGGTGTTCGTATAGTTGTGCTTAACTCAATTTTTGGTTTTGGGCTCAAAAATTCGCGAATTCGCCCGGATAGTGTGTAACGGAGAGAAATTCAAGAAAAAATTATTTCGGAATTTCTAGCGATTTTGTACACTTTCCGTAGCCTTAAATCCCTACACCTCCCCGTCCTTAAGTACGGGGTTCTTGCTAGTATATTATATAGCCTGATTGTAAATGCCCGAATACCTTTTTTAAGGTTAGACAAAAAGATTTTCACAAAAAAAAATAATTCGAAATAATCAGCAATTTAGTTGTTTTATAGGTTTTTGCAACACAAGGAAATATAATGATTGCTTGGCTAGATTCAATTTTAACGCTGTTTCACCATTGGAAATGTATAATTAATGGACCGGGCTTGTGAGTGTGGCAGGGTGGTAACCAAGTTGGGCTGAAAGTGCGTAGAACTAAGGTTTTGTTTCGGGTTGTACGGTGTAATGTAAGTGCTAAAGTTTAGGAAGCAATGGCCGCATGAGATAAATTCATGAGATTTATTGAGGATGTCAGAGAGTGGGACCGGGTACAGGTTGGAATTGATGTTTGACGTGATAACTGGAACAAGGTTTCCTCTTATTGGCGGTAGTGGTGCAGGCTGGATGAGATAATTGAACATGTACGTGTCCCGTATAGAGCAATTAAGGTCACTAATTTTCCTTTTTGTAAGAGGAAATCAATTCTAATGAATGAGCAGCCGACTGAATTATTGTTCTGTCTTTTTCTAGAGCACAACGTGTGTAAATAGTTGAAGTCTGGACGGAGTGCGCCGTGGACTTCTGGACAAAGGAAAAGAAGGAAGAAAATAATAGACGAGTTTGGAAGGAGTTGGTGTAAAGGGTGTCTGAGCAAAAACGCTCGGAAAAGATCAACTTGAGATGTATCGTTTTCAAGGAACCCATCGATCCAATGGTATTTACTGTGAGTAACTATTTATTATATTATTATATATTTGTTTATATAAATAACTGCCAAGGAAAATATTATTCCAAAACATAGTTTTTCCATATTGTATTTTGACCTTCTGAGAAGAGGTAATCCTGGAGCAGAAAAAGGATCTGCCTTCTTCGGTTGCGAAACGACGCGCATGATGACGTTGTTGGAGTGCGAACCTATCTATGTATTCAAGTTTGACTGTACATCGCGCATTCAAAATGTTTACCTTGGCTTTTCATTCTCTTTCATATTCTGACCCTATCTGGTTGACAATCTGCAATAACTTAATTTTTTTTGAAATAATTATGTCGGATCAAGAAATTTGGATCTGACACGTAGTAGACCTACGTAACCTCGTAGTAATGCTTGAATCGAAAAGCAGAATTTTGATCATGAAATTTGAAGACCTGAAAATAAGCTGAATCTTGTAATATATAATAAGTACCGAAATAAGCTGTACTTGGGACAAGACATTTACTTTTCGATAACAATACGTGCCATTATTCTTAGGTCAACTAAGTCGGAATTCACAGATTCGCAGATAATGAAATGTTTTCTTAAGACTTGTTGAAAAATAAAGTTACTTTTGAGTATTTCATTCTCAATTACTTTTTCGACTCCTTCATCTTCAACACCAGCGGGTGATGTATACGCTAAGTAAAAACTTGTAGTAGAAACAGAAACACGTTTTCTTTCTACGTTTACTAGTTTCAAATAAAATGAAATATAATCCTCTTGACGAGATGAGTAGGCTGGTAGTCACAAAGATATCAGAATTACTCGCTTTCGAACATCAAGCCTCGTGGAGTCTTATTAAAGTGTTAATCGAAAACGTTAATACGAAGCCGATGCCAAGATTTCTAATTCCCGATATGGCAAAGAAAATAGGACAGCGTACGAAAGAGTAACAGAATTTTCATCGCTTATTTCTTTCTACTAGGTGAGCCTGACAATACCCATCACCATCATTTCTCACCGCCTCACATGACCAAGAAAATGAGTAAAATGAGAACACATCAATACCATGGGACTCGTGCCAATAGTCGTTCTCAACCACATCGAACTGATCCTGGCATGGACTCAGATATTGACTCTTCCTCTGAAGTTTCTGATGGGACTTACCCCGATTCCGAGAGTCATGGGATGTCTCTCCAAACCAGAATGAATATTACGCAAAATGGTGAGTCATGTTTTAATCCAATGTAGAACAAGCACTCAAATATTATGTGTTTTCATAATATTTCCATTCCATTGCATGATAATGAGTTTGAGAAACCCAAGTCCTGTTGGTTTGGTTTAGTCTGACCTGCCCTGGATGAAGGAATGAGTTTTCGGAGGGCATTAAAAATAGCTAATATAGTTCACCCAACAGCCTGGTCCTTGCTTGTGTGTGAATGGAAAAGACGGAAGGGTAACGTTTTGAGGATACGCCCTACAATAAAAAGTGTACTTTCATCGGGATCAAGTTGTGTGCGTGGCGTGCTTGTGAGCTGTGTACTCTTGAATATATTGACGGCACGGACTGGTGAAAGTCCTAACCAGTTTTTTCATCTAGAGTCAAGTAAAGAGAGAATTTTTCTCTTCCCAGGGTTCATCAAATGACCCGATCCCACCAGTAGGTACGTACACTGTGCAACTGGTTCCTAACGGATGCTATGTTATCCATACGTATGCGTGTGTGGATGTGGATCCGTTGAAGAATATATAGCCCCGAAAAGTAAGGTTTTTTCTCTCTCTCATAAAGATTGCCTTCTGTTTTGTGGCGAGATGATCCCAGCTAATTTCACGGTTTTCTCCCATTTGTAGAGAGAAGGGAAGAGACGTTCCGTTCCCGTACGTCCGTATGAGTTTAGATTTACGGAGTTAGTTTGGCCCTATCGATTTCCGCCTAAAATCCTCATCCTTATCCTTCCACCTCCACCTCATTTCTACTTAACTTCTACCTACACTCTTTTGTGTACATGCACCCTTACCTACCTACATACATATTCTACTTCCTCGTCGCATCTACTAAAGCTTCATGTTATATCTTGATATTTCTTAAGAAGCAAGACGAAGATGACTTCTTTACCAGCCTTCTCCTTGTTCACTTTCACTATATTGGGACTGGGAAGGACCCAATTTAATTTTATCCCGATTTAAGAGAATGAATATCAAGCAGGGAAGCCGGGTTGAGTGCATTGAAGCATCTCACGTATAATAAAACTCACTTTGTACGTATGTGTGTATGAAGGAGATGAGGATCCGTTCAACTCCGCCCGTCTAAAACTGATTGAATGCTCTTATGACATGACTGAATTCACTCCCTCCTAATCAAGCTTTCTTCGCTCTAATTGATTTGTTACTTTTATCATGTACATACATACGTTGGAGAAGAGGACACTCCTACTCCTTCATAAAAAAGAAAGTAGGGAGGAAAACTCATCCATAAATTAGAGGGATAGATGGATGGGTGGGGAAGGGTTAGGTAGGTACAAAAATCCGGTCGTAAAATGCCTAATTGAATCTGTGGTCGTCCTTCCCTAGCTACGACCAAATTCTGGAAAGTCAAAGCACGATGCACGACATGAGAAAAAAGATGAAGTCTGTTCACAGTATACAGTAGAGTTTTCTATCTGAAAGGAAGTATTACCATTCCTTCTTTCTTTTCTCTAAAGGAGAAAGTTATATAACCAAGTTCTTAGGGAAAGATGACGGGTTCATTTCCTCGGTGCTAGTGAACTGAAACACGTCATCCAGAGACAGGTATATCTAAAAGTCAATCATGAGACTGAATAGTGAAGGTTTTTTGAGCAGGTCGAAGTCTCTTATTAGGTCGTGCCATGTTCAATAGGACAGATATTATGAAGTCATTCTTTCCTGTCTGTCTGTCACACTTTCTGTTCTACCATTCCATGTGTGACTCAGTATAAACTGAAAGTATCGCCTGATCGATGTGCAAAAGTAAGGATCACAGCCGTACATTCGTCTTAGAGTGTTTTTAAAAGCAGTTTAAACAAATTAAATGGGACCTGGGCCCAAGTTTCAAAAAAGTTAGAAAGCGTTCGTGCGGGCTGTGTGTTTGATATTACTTTTGGTATTTTGTTCAACATTAATCTGCATTTGAGTGTGCTATGTTTAATTTACAATAAAGAATAGACACGTGAATGTAATTAGTAGGAAAAAAACTTGAGCGGCGATGAATTTCTGTAAAGTAACTAGTAACTACATTACCCTACTTGCCCAAGCTATCAAACCCACACCATAGCGAATTAATAAGGGCGGCTTGCTTCACAATGCTGCAACGAGTGGGCAATTTTTCTGGAACTAATGGCATCGACGCAGTTCATTTATCAGTTTCCAAATTCTTATCTTATACGAACCATCTTCGAATGTGCATTATCTGTGAATCGGGAGACAACAATTTTTACAAAATGAAATAGTAAAATCATTCCACGAATTGAATTAAGTGCAGTCCATGTTACATACATAATAAATATCCTTAAGTTGAAATTCTTGTTCAAATATTCACGTTGGTAGCATTCGTCCGAATATTTAATGGTTGAAGCTGCATTTGTTCGGAATGAAAGAATGGAATCATATTAGTGCGGTTTTTATGGATGGAAGTTTACGCAGAAACATACTTCAACTGGGAGATTCCCAATATTAAAAATTCCTGGTGTGTAGCAAGTGAATGAAATAATAAAAGTTGTGAAGAAATACTACACGAGCGTAGGGTAAAAACTTGGTGTATTTTTTTTCTTCTATTTACATACTGGTCTCCTTTCCTCACGCATTCCCATAATACCCATACCATGCCAGTATTTTGAAGTGCTGCCACCGTGCAATATGTATTGTCTGAAGTCTAGGATTCGTGAGGGAAAACAATTGCATATTTATTTATACAAAAGAAAGCGAGGAGAGGAGTAACGTCGCCCTGTTATTTCTGTACGTCTATGACGTCTTGAAAGTCACTGCCACTACCACTACTACGCCATGCACTTAATTGGTTAAATTCTATCGCGAAATAGAAAGAAAACGTTCTCCGAACTATAAATATACAGTCTGTCGTAGTTCAGACGCTAGTCAACATTAATCATGCATGTTTTGGAAGTATCTGTACTAACAAAAGGGTGCCCGGGAGGTTTAGGCGCGTTTAAGAAATATCAGCTGGGGAAAAGTTCCAGCAGTTGAATGAGAGTAATC